>SWBL01000130.1:0-123826 GCA_024195585.1 Aureobasidium sp. EXF-3400
TCACCCACCGTAGTACTAATCTGCCGTTCAACTGCTTATGTATGGCAGAGCGGACGGGATGCCCAGTTTTCAGCTGACTGTGGCCGTATGTGCTTGATTTGCGAATTTGTCGATTTATAACCCTTTCATCAATCAACGATGGGCAGTCGGAAAATTGGATGCCCCTCGCATCCTTGAGTTAGCGAGGCGATTGGGTTCACAGCGTTCGACAGTGTCATGAAATCTAAGAGTTATAATCTCCATCATCAGAGTAGGACAATCTTCTAGAGAAACTGGTGATCATAGCGCGTGTTGCTATCTGTCAACACATATTCCATGGCAATAACAACGACAGAATTCTTCTGAGCCTCTCTACTACATCATTGACTGTATAGTGGTAGTATCGAAGTCCTTCGGTCTCTCCATACTATTCATGGTCTTAAGTGTGGACAATGGTATTGATGGAAGGTGTTCAATATCACTACAGGGTGTCACGGTCAACATGTAAAAAGAAAAACAAAAAAAAAGAAAAAGAATTCGAATTAGGTTACAAAGACAAGGCCTGTGGTCTTGACGGCGATCCATGCATCTGGAGCCTGAATAATCGAGGACTAAGAGGATCAGATGCTAGCTACTAGAAGGTAGATTCTGGAGCTGGATTCTTTATATGTGGGCTTTCAAGGCCGAGTGGTTGGTTGTTGGAATCTACAATTGAGCCATAGAGAGAACATATAGGTTTGAGTGATGAAATCCAGACAACATTGCCAGACATGCACCAACTACTAGAGTCCGCCTCGCCTTGTGACCGAGGTCGCCAACTGCTGGCGGCTGTGTGTTGATGCCACAGCGGTTGGACGGATACAGCGAAGGAATGTACTGGCTGCACTATATGATTCAAGTGAGTACATCTAGGTACACCTGCTGTGTCAAATCCTGATACACGTCTTGCGATCCTGTGACATCAAACCATCTCTTTCTATAGTCTCTTATCAATCCTGAGGGACCGCTATTCTGGCTTAATGGCGTGTAGGAGAGTTTGCGAAAGCACAATATGTTTGACGGTCGGGATACACTTCTGGGAGTTTTTATGAAGGATGCCGCATGAGCTTCGATGTACGAGTGCTGATCGTTACTGGACTGATTGATGTACTGTGAGGCTGTCAATCATCATTCGGAGCCATAGCTCGCCTCAGGCACGCTTAAGAGACATGTCTGTCTGTGTCTCGTTCACCATCGCCAGTCAGTCGCAGGTCAGTATCGCGTATGCGTATCTGGCTTATTGGTCATCGGCGTGAGGCCGTCGTGCGAGACCCGACGCGTCAAGGAGAAGGCAGACGAGGTCAGGATAAGAAGCAGCCAAGAGGACAAGACAATCCCAAGGACTGACAGATGATTGCAAGCATCTAGCAGAGGCTTGACATGCCCAGAACTGCTTGATTGTTCGCCAGGACATCCTTCGCCCGCCAAGGGTCCAGTAAGTCGGAAGGCGGTTGCCAATGGAACATGCTATCGGTCAGGAGCTTGACATTCATGCTTGACGCAGCCACCTTCTTGGCTTGCTTCATGCTTGACGACATATCTTCATATCATGGCTGGAAGAAGAAAATGCGACGGACCGCATGAGGGACAGATGACCCAAGTCGAGCAAAAAGCAGCGCATCATTGACTTCAAGATGTGCACGCCCAGGCCGGCAAAATGAAGATGAATGCGGCGAAGAGCAACAAGACGGCGCTCGCCTGCTTCTAGAATCGATCAAATCATCAATAAGATCCACACTACTTCTGCACCCTGTGCCCTTTTCCTTTGCCTCGGAGTCTATCTTGTGTGCATTAGCGGCTGATATCTCCCGCCTGACTCAAGCTTCTTGTTGTTTTTGTCGTCCAGAAGGGTATTTGTTATTGACAATCCAAGTTTGGCTCAGCCATTCAGTTCAAGAAGAATCAACACATGTGTTGTGATAGTACGGGATCCTAACGCGAACATGCCAGCCTTTGATGATTGTGGATGATCGGGAAATTGGCAATGCTACGCGTGTTTCTCCGAAGGCTGGTCAGTAACGATCACCGTAACGATTGACGAGATAGCCGCCGCCGTTTGAACAAGGACCGAAGAACAGAAGCTCGTTGATTGAACGAGGACCGCCAAGCTGCATGCCTGTAGGCGCATCTGTACGAAGGAGAGTGCAGATTTTCGCTTGCGAGACGAGTATAGTGCTTCGATAGCCGCTTATTATTCCGAAGGATCTTGGTTGGAGATGGTCATCGGCGGTGGAGGTCCAGCATAGGTTGCGCGGGTGACAGAGATATCCACATCAGGTCTTGGAAGATCCATCCGGCAGCGCAACTCGATGCAAGACACCAGGCGCTCCCGCCTTAGGGAGAATTTCCCCTACTGGATGTCACCGAACCCTGAAGCTGTGAGGAAGTTTGGGACGAAGTGGCTTTGCCAAGCATAACGTGGAGTCCCGAATGGCCAGACACGAGCAACAAACGTGGAGAAATGATTGACTCTGATTGGCTCATTCTTACTTCACCTTTTGACACGCCCTCGCAACTTCTCGAGTCTCGCTCGGCTATCTGCCATAAACGTCCCTCGGACTCACCACTCTGCGGCAAGGACCAGACAGGCGACGCAACTAGCAGAGGGTAACATCGCACAAGCCGCGAATCAACTGCAATTTTTCGCTCGGTCTTGCCGCAGCACATGTGAGTGGGACGACTACCCAATAACTGGTCCGGAACGAGTAGACCTGACATTGCATGTACCACCAGCTTGGGAAGTATTGAAGATTCTGTCATGCAGGTGCAGTCTCGCGAGATATATTTGAAAGCGAGGGCGGTGTCTTCGCGATGATGATCGCCCGAACCATGTTCATGCGACAAGTTGATTTTCATGGAGGGTGAGAACGCAATGGTAGACGAAGGTTCCTTCTTCTGAGAGTGTCGCAACTCTGATAAAACACGAGCTATGGACTGTGGTTCTCATGGGCCCCACGCGCAGACCGATCACTCGACATGTTGCTCGAATGGGCCGTTGTGCTAGAAAGAGCTAAGATTAGGCTTCCTGAGTTAGAAGTCAAGACCGTGCAAAGACGTTCTCAAGCACCCCAAGATCCAAAGCCACGGCCTTGGCTTTCTTGTGCGTGATACAATGCAGTCTTCTCATTGGATCCCGACCCAAAGCGCCACAGTCTGGGCCTGCAATGAGTTGAGGAACAAGCAACCATCCGTCTGACAGCCAAGTCAAATCCTCGAGTGAAGTTGCAGTAGATAAAAGAAGCCATCTGCTCACCCCTACCTTGTTTTGTCTCGTCCATCATCAGCCATTCACTTCTGAAGACCGATCGTTCACAGTCAGAACTATCTGACTTCTCCTTCCCCTACATTCATTGCTTCCATCTGTCCTAGACAGTATCTCACCACAGCAATGGCCGTCCCCAACAACAGAACCGTCGGCGGTAACGCAGCCTTCCACAACTTCAACAACGACTTCGCCCATATCGAGGACCCCAACGAGCGCCGCAGACTCGCTCTTGCCGAGATCGACAAGGCCCCTTTCGGCTGGTACCACGTTCGCGCAATCATCGTCGCCGGTATTGGTTTCTTCACCGATGCCTACGACATCTTCGCCATCGGTCTCGTCACCAACATGCTGGGTGTTGTCTACTGGCAGGATGCTAAGGGCAAGGCTGCTGGTAAGATTCCCCAGACTGCCGACACTGCCATCAAGGTCGCTACCTCCGGTGGTACCGTCATCGGACAGCTTGGTTTCGGTTACCTCGCCGATGTTGTCGGTCGTAAGAAGATGTACGGTCTCGAACTCATGATCATCATCTTCGCAACTCTCGCTCAAGCTCTTTCCTCGGACTCCCCCGCTATCTCCATCGTCGGCATCATCATCTTCTGGCGTGTTCTCATGGGTATCGGTATCGGTGGTGACTACCCTCTCTCGTCTATCATTACCTCTGAGTTCGCTACCACCAAGTGGCGCGGTGCCATGATGGGTTCCGTCTTCGCCATGCAGGGTATCGGTCAGTTCGCTGCTGGTATGATCGCTCTTATCGTCACTGTCGGCTTCAAGGGATCGCTCGAGAGCGGAAAGAACCCTGCCGCCTGTGACGGTGTCTGCCAGCTTGCCGTCGACAAGATGTGGCGTGTCATCATCGGCTTCGGTGCCGTCCCCGGATGCATTGCTCTCTACTACCGTCTTACCATCCCCGAGACTCCTCGTTACACCTTCGATGTCGCCCGCGACGTTGTCAAGGCTGACACCGACTCCAAGGCCTACCTCAACGGCAAGTCTCACGGCGAGCCTGATGAGATCACCCGCGTCCAGATGCGTGAGGCTACCGCTGGTAAACTCGAGGTCCCCAAGGCCTCGTGGGCTGACTTCTTCCGTCATTACGGCCAGTGGAAGAACGCAAAGATGCTCATTGGTACTGCTGGCTCATGGTTCTTCCTCGACGTTGCTTTCTACGGTGTCTCGCTCAACAACTCTGTCATCCTTGCAGCTATCGGTTACACCGGTGGTAAGAACATGTACGAGGTCTACTACAACAACGCTGTCGGTAACTTGATCATTGTCTGCGCCGGTGCCATCCCTGGTTACTGGGTCACTGTCGCTCTGGTTGACACCGTCGGTCGCAAGCCCATTCAAATCATGGGTTTCACTCTCCTCACCATCTTCTTCTGCATCTTTGGCTTCGGATACAATGTCATTGGCACGAGCGGCAAACTCGGTCTCTACATTCTGTGCCAGTTCTTCTTCAACTTCGGTCCCAACGCCACCACCTTCATTGTTCCTGGCGAGTGCTTCCCTACCCGCTACCGCTCTACCTCTCACGGTATCTCTGCCGCCTCGGGCAAGATCGGTGCCATCATTGCTCAGGTCGTCATTGGTCCCCTCCGCGTTCGCGGTGCTACTGCCACCAACGCTTCTCCTTGGTTGAACCACGTCCTCCAGATCTTCGCTCTCTTCATGTTCCTCGGTATCTTCACTTCGCTCCTCATCCCCGAGACCAAGCGCAAGACCCTCGAGCAGCTTGCCGGCGAAGTTCCCGGTACTCCCGAGTACGATGAGCACACCCACGGTGCTGCCCACGGCGCCGCTCACACCAAGACCTCTGAGGATTACTCATCCAGCAACCCTGCTGAGAAGTCTGCTGTTTAAAGACTTGCGATATGATGGCTTTTTCCTTTACTCTCTCTTGATACCACAAAAACTGTTCATTGGTGTATATAAACGGGTCTCCCAAGCGCTGGGTTGATGTTCCCTCCTGTTTTTCACTTTTTTGCTTAGCGGCTTTGATTTTAGCTGGTCAATGGTTCAGCTTGATACTTAATGTTGACAACCTTCACTTTCACTCTTCGCTTCCAGTGCCCTGTACTTTTGTGATTGTGCTTGCCTTCTCCCTGTCTGCTCGCAACTGCTTTCTTAACACCTAGTCCGTGTCTTAATTTTCCTCGAGCCATTACAAACTTTGACTCCCCACGATCGTTTGGAGGTGTTGAGGATATCCCTGTGCCAAACACTTGACATCTGCATTGTCCAACTCTGTCTGGTTCACCTTCATCATGTAGGATAGCTCATTGTGGTAGGCGATGGTTTGCCTTGTGCATCTTCTTCATTTCTGCGTTCCTTCTGTATGCACCCCGCCTCATCTGCACGCAGCCTTTGCACGCACCTCACCTCTGCACGCACCTCGTCTCTGCACGCACCTCGCCTGTGCGCAGCAAAGTTGTGCTTACCCTGCCTTGCATGTACTTGCTGTCATACTCGGCTGTATCGGATTGATTCGACGACAATGCTGTGCTACGATGTGCAGGAAGCAGTGATTTGCAAGAGGCAGTGGAAGCAGGTACAGATGACTGAGGAAGCCACAGCATTCAGCAGATTCAAGTGACCAGAGTATGATAGGGTGTTGAATGAAACCATATTCAGCGTATACCATTCATTCAACTAGAGTAGGAACCACCTCTTAAGGTGCTTGACATGTTGGTAGAACTTAAGCATAATGGCGTTCTCCTTTCCTGTATGAATAGACTATATGTGTATGGCGAGAAGATTCACGTACGAGGGACGATCGAGCATGTCGGAGTCAAAGTCGACGTTCGAATTATGAGGGGCTTAGAGCAGCCCTTTGACCTTGGGTCAAAGAGCGTGTGAGTTGACAGTGCGATTGTGGTCGCCGTAACATCGGTAGAAATGCGCGACGTACATGGCTCGAGTAGAGAAGCCGAGTTTGCACAAGGAGCAGCTGTGATGGCCGGGTGCCTTTTACGATGCCGCAGTATGCCTTTTCACCCAGTGAGTAATCGCAAAGCGGTGATTTGCATCTGTGAAGACCTTGTCGCCTTTGAAGTTGCATGAGGCCTTGTGAACTCCAGGATTGACATACTCGGAAGGACATTTGAATGAAGTAGGGGGCCTGAACTTGGCCATCTCTGCACATGTCCTCGAGTTGTAGGGGATAAAACGATGGCAGTCGTCTAGGAACCCTCTTCCACAACTGAACTCGCACAAGACCCCGGTGGCATTGAAGTACTTCCCAGTGAGTGGGGTGTTCGATATGCTGATAGAACTTGTAGCATGTAACTTCAGGATCAAACCTCTCTTTGCAGTCAGGGAAGGGGCAGCGAAAGGTGGCGTAAGAGTCGAATTCGCCAATAACCTGGCAGGCTGTTCTGTACTGCAGCTCGTTGTCTGCCCTATGAGCAGTAGAGAGACTAGCGACGTAGAGCTGCATATCTCGTCGTGAAGGCTTCGGACCCGCATCGACGTGTTGGATGTCATCAACAGGATGGTGGAGGATACCATTGTCGTCACTCCCGAATGCATCTTCATCGACTTCTTCCATCTCGCTAATGTTGCTCTGGAGGAGCACGTCCAAATCTCGTCCTTTGATAACATAGTATAGTACAGTGAAAGCCTTAGGAAACATACCCGCCATTGTGGCATCGGCGTAGTGTCGATGATTGTATGGTGTAGGGTATGACAAGCGTTCGATGCATGACTTCCACCGGTTTATCTGGTCTGTGATGGTCTTGTGTGGCACCTTTGTACGAGGATGAGGGGGTACAGGCACGTCGAAGTTGCCAGCGAATTTGTATCGTAGGATGTCGTTATCCACTGGAGCTCTGAACGCCTCGACTGCAGGCGAGCGGACAGTGTCTGTCTATCGGCGTATGTTTGATCAAAGCATTCGTCTTTTAGGAGAGCGATTTGAATATTGCTAAACTAATGTTGAAGTGCTGAAGCAATATAGACGAACCCTTCACTGTGAGCAGTCGACCATTGACTCGTAATCAGCTGAACATTCGCGGTCCTCATCGCCGACTGAGTACAAGCCGCTTTCACCAGACAACGTCAGATGCTCGACGGCGTAGTGACCTTCCTCGTGTCTGGATCGTTTGGGTAGATGGAGGGGAGACTCTCCAGGTAGATGAAGGGGGAGACTCTCCGGGCAGATGATGAGAGCTCTTAAGGCTTCGCTTGTGCAGTCGACGAGTCGCGTCTGATTCGCGGGCATGGACTTTGTCGGAGACGTGGTGACCGGAGACGTGGTGACCAGAGATGTGGTAACTAGAGACGGACTTCTGACTGACGGTTGTAGCGTTGGTGGCTGATGACTTGTATGGCTGGCGATATGAAGATGACTGTTGGCGGAACCCTCGATCTCGCGTAGAGTGTCCACAATGGACTTCTGACGAAGGCATCCGAGAGAAGCGAGTGCCGTTGTCATGTGAACGAAACCCAGCAGGAGAGGAGCTCTTGGTATGAATCCTTTTCGACGAAAGCCTTCGAGAGAAGCGAGTGTCCTCGCTATCGGAACGGAACCCAGCAGGAGAGGAGCTCTTGGTGTGAATTCTCCTCGACGAAGGCATCCGAGAGAAGCGGGTGTCGTCACCATTGGAACGGAAGCTTGCATGAGGGGAGTTCTCGACGTAGGGCGTTTTTGATGAAGGCTTCCTTGATGATGGTTTTTTAGACGAAGGTTCTCGAGAGAAGCGAGGGTCATCCTCGTAGCCGGAGCTGATGTAGACGAGGGAAGGCTTCTTGTCTGGACGCTAGGGGGGTGAAACGGGCTTCTTGCTTCGATGCTGGGAAGATGGAACTGGCTTCCGGGATGAGGTGTTCTGATAGGCAGTGCGATGTTGTTTGGGAGGGGAAGGTGGGACTTGACGCTTGGAGAAGAACATCTTCTGGCGAATACGATAGCCATCGTCGTGGTCGTCCAAACGTGGGCGTCCCGGGGAATTGAAGCTCTTCTCGCGGGCATCTGGACCATCGAGAGAGTGGTGGCCGAGGGCTGGTTTCCGAGGAGCGTGGTCGTCTTAACGTAAGCGTCCTGGGGAAGCGAAGCTCTTCTGACGGGCATCAGAACCATCGAGAGGGTGGCGGCTGAGGGTTGGCTCTCTGGGGGGATCATCGCCTGGACGTGAGACTCCCAGGGTAGCGAAGCTCTTCTGGCGGACATCGGGGCCATCGAGAGAGTGGCGCTGGAGGGCTGGCTCTCGGCGAGAGTTGTTGACTGGAGGCGGGACTTGGAAGAAAGATGACCTCTTCTTGTGGGCGGGTTGATCTTCTTCAGGCTCATGCACAGGCGAGGTGAGGCTACAGGCGATTCCGCGTTTGATGCAATAACCACATCTAGGCTTGCTTTCGTCGCACCGATAAGCAGCAGGAACGTCAGTGAGTGAACGAGGAAGTGATGAGTATCGAGCATGGCTGCTGACCTTGACGTGCCGCTGTTTGCATTGTGTGCATTCTGCGCGTGATTTGGTGTGACTTCGATGTGTTGCCGTTGAAGGAAGGGGCGTTGTCTATTGCATGCTGTATAGTGGAGTGAGGGTATATGCATATGACAATACAGAGTACAGGATGCAGAGTGTAAGCAGGTTACAAGGGAGTGTGTTGATGGGGAGAGGAAGTAGGCAGTGGAGATGGTATTGGTGGATTGGAAGGGACGAGACGATCGGCAGCGTCATATGTTCTGCATGTGGTAGCCACCCTCGGCGGGAGGAGGAATGGAAGGCACTGACAGACTGACTTTGGAGGAAGACATAAGGAATTGAGGCCCGCTACACCGATGCAGGAGATGGGAAAAATAAACATGGTGAAAAAAAAAAGGAAAAAGGAAAAAGGATTGAATATCTATGTACATAAGTGGTTATCGAAGAGTACTGCATTGATTAAAACCAGATGAGGAAAAAAGCGACAAAGAAATCAGACGCAAAGAATTTGGGTATCGCTCGCCGTGTAAAAGAAAAAACAGTCCGGAGAATTGGTTGTTGATGCTGTGTTCGGTTTACCAGCACTTCAAGCTGGAGAAGAAGCCACCCTTCTTCTTTTTCTTCTGCGGCGATGTAGCCGCAGATTCGGACTCTGAGAAACGCAGCTTCTCAGACTCGCTAGTGATGTTTGGTGCAGGAGCAGATTGATGTGTTTCAGTTGCTGCCGAGACGCGTTGGGAGTTGATTTGGTTGTAGGATGCCGGGTTGGTGAGGGAAGGGAAGTTTGGTCGCAGACCTGCTGCGTATTGTTCTCTGGCTTCGACTACGCGTTTGACGATTGCTATCCGTGGATGTCAGTTTCTGTTGCTGCTTGTAGAGCAAGATGCGACTTACAGGCAAAAGTCTCCTCGATGTTAACGACTTCGCGCGCCGAGGTCTCCATGAATCCACAGCCTCTGCTCTTTGCCCACTCTAAGCCTTCAGCAGCACCGACTTGTCTCTGACCCTGAAGATCACACTTGTTTCCAGCGACCATGATAGCCGGCCAGCACTTTCCCTGCTCTTGTCTGTTCTCCCTCTCCATCTCAATCAACTCGGCGAAGAAGTCGAGGTTTTGCAAAGATTGGGCATTGGTGATATCGTAGACGAAGAGGAAAGCGTCGGAAGTCAGGTTTGCGGCAGACCACATGCCGCGGTATTCTTCTTGGCCGGCCGTGTCGGTGAGGAAGAGAGAGTAGGTTTGGCCGTTGATGGTGCGGGTGACTGAATACGAGTCTTCGATTGTGGGATCGTAGTCGTGGGACCAGGCCGAGCGGACGATGCGCAGTGTGATTGATGATTTACCTGGCGCATTGCATTAGTATGGTTGCTGACCATGTGGGTTAGAGTGTCGGTACGTACCACAGCCGCCGTCGCCGCAAATGGTGATGGAGATCTTGTCGTCCATGGTCGGTGCGCGATTGTCGCTGTGATGATGTGTCTTGTGAAGAATGAAAGAGTCGAGGGTGGTGCGAAAAGACTACAAGTATAGATGTCGAGTGACGGAGAGCGGAGAAGGTGTCAGAGAAGGTCGAGGTTGTCGAAGTAAGACGAGTGTCGGGTCGAGGGATGAGCAGAAAGTGAAAGTTATAGGCAATAGAAAGCGAGGAAGATCAACTGCCAATAATCAAGTGCGCCAATGAATGTCAGAACGGAGAGAATAGAAGATGAAAGAGAAAGGTCTAGTGCATGTCGTATGCTGACAGAGTCATGTTGATGTTGAGATGGTGGAGCCGTCGCTGGTCCCTGGTTCGATGACGCTCGGTCCGTTTTTACTCAAATGCGCTGTCGATCTTCCTCATCGCCCATGCGGATCTGCTCTGCAGAAGAACGGCCCTGCAGGAAACACATGGAGCTTGCTCTGGCTCTATTTCATGTTTTCTTTCCTAAGAGTTGAATGTCTTCTTAGTAGAGAAGTATTTACGACTGACTGCTTGAATACAAATCATGAATGGATCTCAACGGCCCCGGACCACCGTGAAACACTTCCGAACCACGATGTCCAGGCTCTCCACTTTTTAGAGCCCACCTTAGAGTTACTGCTCCTCGATTCATGCTTGGAGACCAGTACATTCTGAAACATCAGTAAAGGAGTAGACTCCATCCGTGAAAGTAAGTTGTGCATGTGAAAGGTTCAATTTGAGAAGATACTGCCTCTACAAGTTACTCATCTGGCCCTTAACTTGGATATTCTGCAGCTGACGCATATCATATGCGTGTACCGGAAGCTCCACGTCCTTTGGCGCTGTGAGAATACCAAACTCGTGCGTATAATACCCGGAGATACCATGGAATCCAACAATCCTCTCTCCCGGTCCAGGTTCCAGCACCTTGATATCGTCAACATGATTGTAACGATTGAGCACGCCGGCTTTGGTCCCGTCAGACAAGGTCATGGTTATACCACCCAAGTTGCTCCTGCCCCATCCATGCATCTTTACTTCAACTTTGACAATGTCAACGCCTTGAGGGAGGCTGAGCATTTGAGCGTTACCGCCGCCCATGTCGAATCTGGATCCGTCTAGGTTGTAGCGGTATCCGCAAGGTGTCTTGTGGCCGTCCTCGTAGTATACAACAGCACCGTCGAGTATAGCGCCAACGCGGAGATCTATTTTCTCTGCTCTGCTCAATTTGCCGTTTGGACCTCTCTCAGTGAGCATGACTGCCCATCGATGTCCTTCCTCCGGGTCGCTTGCAAGGGCAGATTGTTTGGTCAGAATGATGTCGGAGTTGCTGATGCGGATAGAAGCCCGATACGCATTTCTCCATACACATGGGACCCGTGTGATTTGTCCGTTGCAGCCGAGCACTCCTACGGCGAGTGGTATAGACCGGTCGAATTCGTCCAGCTCGAGAACGACTGAATTGATCTTGTCACTGGTTCTCGAGCAGTCGTAGGTATGCCATCCGATGTTCGTGCCGTTGGTGACCTTAATCTGGGCAATTCCGGTGCTGCACTCGATGACCATATTGTCGGAGCTTGAGTCTTCAGAAAAGTGCGGAGTGATTGTTGGAGGAGCGGTCGATTTGGTAGGGAACGAAGATGGCTTGGACCTGCGTCGTCGGACTGTGTCGCATCCACCGCGTTGTTTGATAGTTGAGATGCGCATCTTGATTCAGTAAGAGAGAGGATTTATGCTGTTGATTAAGAAACCGGTCGAAGAGGTTGAAGGTGATTGTGGTGTAGACAACAATAAACAGGCGATTAACAAGCATTAAATATTACCCCTACCTTGATGCACCAGAATAGCGCTCTACCTCAAATAAATCGATGTTGCCTGAATTCATTACGGCTGGGTGCAGCAGCCTTAGACGAGTCGGGTTTCAAGGCGTCAACAGCCCGTGTCTGTCGCGGACCAGGCAGAACCGTCGCTTTTCGCGTCAAAGTCAAGTTCCGCAGACTTGAGTCGCGCCATAATTGAGACTGTTCATGACTATCATGTATCTCGAGATACCAGGACTCGATACAAGACAACATGCAGGAGAAGCAGACAAAGTTATCTTCACGCGACGAACAGCATCCATTCCGCTTGCAAAACTCTCGGGAATGGTTTACGCGAACGTCATACCTCGGTAATCATCCACTCTCACCTTCCAATCGCGTGTCCTCTTAACCACACATATATCAAAAAGATGAGCAACAAACACGAAAAACAGACGAAACCAATAGTGTCTGTGATATCCGGGGGAGTCGCTGGAGGCGTAGAAGCTCTGGTAACATATCCCTTCGAATTCGCCAAAACCAGAGCTCAGTTGCATGTCCGAAAAGCAGGAGTACCATACCCAAGAAACCCATTTGCTGTGGTTGGTCAGGTATACAGTCAAGAAGGATTACGTGCATTGTATAAAGGATGTGCGGCATTGGCGGTGGGATCGATCGGTAAAGATGCTGTCAGATTTTTGTCTTTCGATACAGTCAAGAATGCCTTCAAGGACCCTGAGACCGGGACTTTATCACCATTGAGGAATATGCTGGCTGGAATGGCTGCTGGAGTTGTTGCAAGTGCCACTGCAGTAACACCCACGGAACGAATCAAAACTGCTCTGATCGACGACGCCAGAGGACCCAGACAATTCACCTCCACCATGCACGCAGTCAGGACAATCATAGCCGAAGACGGCTTCAAAGGCCTTTATCGCGGATTCGCAGGAACAACATTGAAACAAGCTTCAGCAACCAGTTTCCGAATGGGCACCTACAATATCCTCAAGGACTACGAGAAGAATCACAACATTGAGCAAAACACGGCTACCAATTTTGCGAATGGAGCTGTTGCTGGTATCACCACCACATTGGCTACACAACCCTTTGATGTCATCAAGACAAGGTCGCAGACTGCGAAGGCGACGACGACAGTGGAAGCTATTGCGAGTATTTGGCAAGATGATGGTATTCGTGCTTTTTGGAGAGGCACGTTCATGAGATTGGGACGCACTGTGCTTGCAGGAGGAGTACTGTTTACGACCGCCGAGGCGGTTGCGAAGATTATCAACCCAATCTTGGATCCGATAGTATGATGAACGTGTTTTGATCTCGACCTTCTCCCAGCGGTTATGACGGCAATCGAAGCATGTATGTTGTGCAGCAAACAGATAGCATATCCAAGCGTGTACTCGATGCGCCTCTCAGTCCTTTCACCGCAATGGGGGCTTCAAAGATGTGCTGTTGTCGCCGGTCTGGGCAACTGCTTGAATCTGCTCCTTGTGTGCTGCTGCATTCCCTGCTCACAAGCGACTGATGATGTCTAACATTTGGAAATTTGAGCTTTGATGGCAGGGAATGTCCTGCTTCTGTTTCCTTCATCGTCTTGCTTTGTGGAATCCTTAATGACCGAGAATTGCGCTATTTTCCAGGTGCAGTACGAAGCGCCAGGATGCGTGTTCATTCTCGAGCAAGTGCAGGGCAGCTGTTGGATCATCCTTGTGATATTCCAAATTGGTATGCTATGTTCAGGGTCTCGCTCAATGTCCTGGCAGTGGTGTGTTGTGAGATGACTGATCGCTTGCTACAGCAGTCCACGATCGTTGGACTAACTCAGCCCATTCCTTTTTCGATTCAAGCAAGATTGGCAGTATCGCATGCACAAGTCGCTTTCCTGCATCCGCCGCCCACCATCGATCCCGGAGCAGATGGACGATAACGCCATAGTGTGCGAGTATTGCTATCGCCAGAGGATCCCTAGTCTCAATGAGACTCACATAGTCGTCACTCAATGTAACTGGCCATGTCATAATCCCTGACATAATGCCGCCTGTGCAATAAGACTCCATAGCTTGTTGGAGGAAGGTTATGGCATTAGAGTGATGTTCACCGTCTGCTGTCTTCAAGGCCTCTTCGCGTATGAGCTCAAGTGTGGTATCAATTGTACTTAGGAGTGTCAGCCTGAGATGCGATACACTGCAGCGATAGGTCAATCATACCGGCACATATCAGGCAGCGTCACACCTGTACCGTTTCCAGAGCTCAAATTGCCTGGAGTGTGCGGATTGAAGAGAGTTCCGAAACTCGAGAGACGCAGAAGATCGCTGTAATTGTTATGCACCAACCCAACACCAGCGATGAACTGGCGCAACTCGAGTATATCGACTAGAGCATCCGATAACTGGCGACTGTGTTGCCAGTGAGACTGCGCTATTGAGAATATCATGATGAGTATAGAGCATGCGAATATGGGCTCGTAATTGCTCGAGTCAAGGCAGCCCAGAACATGCTGGAACCCGATGAGCGCTTTGTTCTCATAATCCAGAGCGGCGCAGTCCCAGACAGGATCCTCGAAGGAGAGTTGACGTGCGGATAATGCTAGAAGCGCGTCCAAGAGAAACTCGTGCGACAGAGCCAATTCTGGTACAAGCACTTGCCACAGATGAGTTTCGTCGGAGTGCTGTCTCATCGATTTGTATGCGTTGGTTGACCAATTGTGCATGAGTTTTAACTCTAGCACTCTAGTCTCGCCAGACCGGGTGAGCGAAGATGACATAGATCCCGATTGCTCGGAGGGTGATGCGGTTACGCTTGCTAGATTGCTGTGGCTCGATTCAACGAAGCTGCATACAACCTCGCGTTTGAGGCAATACCCACAACTGGGCGTGCCTTCATCGCACTATCAATTATTCAGTCAGCAACGGAACCAGTGGACATTCTGTTGTTGATGAGAGCTGAAAAGATCTGTAGGCACGACCACAAGTATGCATAAATCCTGACCTTGACATGACGTTGCTTGCATTGAGTGCATCCTCGGCGAGACTTGGTATGACTTCGACGCTGCGACATTGATGATCCGTAAAACAGCTGTATTCAAGTACTGGTTGGCGTATAGAACACGAAAGATCCTATAGAAGGCACAGGTGGTCTGCAGGCTGTCTTTTGCCCACGGAAATTCCCAGACCAATCAAATCATGAGTGGTTCATGTATCGCTTCAACAAGCGCTCAAGATTAAGGTAAGAGCGAAAAGGTCGACAAGTAGACATCGTTTGATTGTGCCCTAACTTCACCTGCCAAACACTGTGTAGTGCGGGGATCCTACGAAGAAGCTCCATGAATGATGCCAAGCAAACGCGTGTAAAATGAAGAATGAATCATTCGAGGAACACTCATCTTTCTATTTGAAGGTATCTTGAGCGACGAACAGGTTCTCGGAAGTTTCAGTGTTCATGTTGAGCTGTGTCTGGTCCCTTAACAATCTGATGCGCCCACGCGTTGAGGGAAAAGCGCGATCAGCACGACGTAATACGCAACACGAAATACGCAATACGCAATACGCATTTCAAACGCCTGGCATAGTTTTTTCGCTCTCCTACTTCACAAGTCAACGGCAGCACGCCGTGTGTAGCAAATGTTGCTATCTTGACGATGGCGCAGGAAAAGAGCTTGGCAGATTGCGCATCTGACTTACACGCAATACGCAAACTGCGCCCGTAGGTCTCAGTAGACTGAGGAGGTTACTTATATTTGTGTGTTCCTCCGCTGCTGTTAAGTATCATATTCTATCCGCTGTCTACTCGAGTACTCTCACCCATCCACACTCTTTCTCCTACATACTCCGGTCTATCCTCCCGCACAATCCGACATCCACACTCTTCTCAATATCATAATATCTGCCAAATTCAGGATCCAATCCTCAGACCAAGAACTATCGAAGGCTCTTCCCCAGAATACAACCAGATCGCGCCATCAATATGTCAGACACTCAATATGGTGACTTCAAGCTGTACCGCTATGATCCAAGCATGGCCGGTGCGGTGATCTTCGTCCTCGCATTCATCGCAGCGACTGGCTTGCATTTCTATCAAATGATCCGAACAAAGACGTACTTCTTCGTCCCGTTCGTCATTGGAGGACTATTCGAGGTCATTGGATATGCTGCAGTAAGTCTTTCATCGATGGACCATCAACGCATAAACTCATCTCTTTCTTCTAGCGTGCCAAATCGAGCCAGGAGTCCCCCAACTACAGCATCCCAGCCTACTCCATCCAGGCCATTCTAATCCTTGTAGCACCAGCGCTCTTTGCAGCGTCAATATACATGGAGCTGGGACGCATCATTCTCCTTACCGACGGAGAGCAACATAGTATCATCCCGAAGAAATGGCTTACGAAGATCTTCGTCATCGGCGACGTTATCTCATTCTGCCTCCAAGCCGCTGGCGGTGGCATCATGGCCTCTGGCACGATCGAAGCACTCGAGATGGGAGAGCACATCACTATTGGCGGTCTCGTCATCCAAATCCTGTTCTTTGGCTTCTTCATCGTCGTCAGCATCACTTTCAACATGCGCATGAACAAGATACCCACCAGTCGCAGCATGATCAGCTACAACCCCTGGAAGAAGCATCTCTACACCCTCTACGGCGGTAGCGCACTCATCTTGATCAGATCGATCTTTCGCTTGATCGAGTACAGCCAGGGTAACGATGGATATCTTATCTCGCACGAGTGGTTCTTGTACGTTTTCGATGCTTGTCTGATGTTCGCCACCATGGCCTTGTTCGCTTGGTTCCACCCCAGTGAGATCTGGGCTTTGCTGAACAAGAACGGCGGCAAAATGGTCAGTCATGGATACAAGATTGAGGCATCAATCCCTTTGATGTGAGAAGCATGTGGCGTCGGAACAATCAAGCAGGGCCGTCATCTCAGCTTGTCAACAACCATCAGCATTTTTCCTAAGCAAGCGTGTCTCTATTTCTTATGTATACAATTTCGAAGGAGTTTGCGGAGTTCAAATCACCCGGGCGAAGTTTTGTTTAATGGTCTCATTTTCACTAGAATCACGGGCAGCAATGCTATTTTATTCCTCCAGTGTACTACCTCATGCAGAACCGAGTGCTTTGAACCTTTCCATCAATGCAACGATCTCGCTTCCAGTCCATTGCTGATGTTCGACTAGCCATTGACCCTCAGCAGCACGCTGAGCATCTATCAGCTTACGCGACTGGCTGTTCACCGCAGAGCGTACACTCTTTGCAATACCAGCCACCGGGTATGCAAACGCACCAAGCGCACCAGCTGCAGGCTTGGTAATGATACCGGCCAATCCCTTACCAAATCCAGTAGCTAAGCCCACAGTACCTGACTTCTTGTACTCCTTGTAAGGCTGCACGGCGAGACCTGAGATTCCGTCCATCAGACCCCACGCTAGGGACTTGCCGCCTACAGCAAAACCGCTTCCAGCTCCTGTGACTTTGCCATTGTCTCGCACGTCGTCGCCGTAAAATTTTGGTGCTTTGTGGAGACCTTCAGCTAGGGCTAGAGGCATGTCGAGAGTAAACCCTTTGATGGCTTTTGGGGCTAACCATGCAAGACTCTTTGCGCTCGCCATTGCTGCTTTACCGCCCGCAGACGATCTTTTGTCGCGTGACTTCATCGAATCCACCGTATGCATACTTGCACTCGAGCTCTTGGGAGTGTCGGACTCTTCTAGTTGTTGAGAGATGAGGGAGGCCGAACTTGCGCTATTTTGTGCTTGCTGTCGTCGCTCTTCGCCGTATATTCTGATGGGTTCGGTGACCATGCCTGTGAGGCAGCCAGTGATATCCACCAACGTGCCTGTCAATGCAGATGTTCCACCACTCAGAGGATCCCACCTAACAGGTTCGATTGACAGAGGCTTCGTTTGATGACTGGTACCAATTAGCATGTACCGAAAGATCTGCTTGATTGTTGACCTACGGTTTTAGCTCTTTTCGCAGTTTGGTCCATTGCGATATCAAAACCTCAGCGGCCAGTTTAGATATCTTTACCGGCTTGCGGCCTGATTTGAGCGTCCAGACTGCTGGTTGATCCGGTATAAGGTCACATTGCATCGTTTTGAGGGGAAGATGCCTGTGGAAGGACTCCACGGCAGCTTGAATACCCTGTTCATTTTCCATTCGTCTTGCGATAGCTTTTGCTGCTGCCGATGTTTCTTTTCTCATGAGGAACTGGATGGCTTCAGCTAGTGCGGCAGCAGTCATCTTACGCGGTGGCAGAGGCTCTGGTCCAGCTCCAGAATTTGCAACCATGTGGCCCCAGAAAGGTTGGCTATCAATTGTTAGCATCTACAATTACGAGCCAGGTGGTTACTGTTGACTTACTCTCCAAAGAACGGACAAACCAGAGTCGGAAGACCGTTTCGAAGTCCGCAAGCGGTTGTGCCTGCGCCACCGTGGTGCACGACAGCTGCCATACGTGTGAACAACCATTCATGTGGACAATCATCGATGTAGTATACGTTCTCATTCGCTGCGCCGATGAGATTAGACCACCCTTTCGAGATGACAGCTCTCACGCCAACAAATCGCACAGCGTCAAGGATTGTGGTCAGCATCTGAGCAGAGTCTTCGAGAACGATGCTTCCGAAGCCGATGTATATTGGTGGTGATCCTGCAGCCAGGAACTTGACAAGGCCTGGTTCGGGCTCGTACGTAGGTGTGTCACGGAAGAAGAACCCACATACGTCTTGAGATATATATGAGCGTATGATGAATCCAAGAGCGTCGGATACACGTACCGATGTAATCTGCCCAGTCGCTAGGCTTTGGCGCCAAAGCTGGCGACCAACAGTAAGTAAATGGGATCTTAAGCATTTTTGCTAGTGCAGGACCGTCGAGAAGGTTGATAGGTTCCAATTGGATGCTTTCTCGCCAGTCGTTGATCACATCGCCTAAGCTATGTCGAAGTCAGCCGTTCTGGAAACCTCTGGACTAACAGTTTGTCTGGACAACAACTTACCCTTGCCAGGTCATCCAGTCGACCAAGTGATATGACAGATAGTTCGCTGCCCCGTGACTGCCATCAACATTGGTTAAGTTGGCCAAAGGATGTGGGAAAGCACGAGTACCAGTCCAAGGCATGGTGAACATGAGGTGAACGGGTATACCCAAAGCCTGCGCACAATGTATATGAGCGAAGCTAGGAGGGTTCGCAATGATCGCATCCGCAACAAAAGGCTGGCCATTGAACGGATCTGGCAGCACACATGAATCCCAGCACCCGGATAACATGCCAGCGACCATTTTGCGTTTCCGGCTTATCTCACCAGACATCATTGTTCTCATGGAAGGCATAAGACTGGGGTTCTTGACCATATATGCCATCAATGAAGCCGGATCTCCTCCTATGGGATAGAATTCGAGTCCGGCTAATCGGACAAAGGCGGCAAACATATCGTGGGTGGCAAGTCTGACTCTGTGACCGTATCGCTGGAGCTCAGCACCTAGAGCGATAAATGGTTGTACATCACCTCGGCTGCCTACGACTTGGATCACGATGTTGAGCTTGACAGTCCATGCCTGATATGATAGTTTATTGGAACTGGATTGTATCTTGTCATCATAGACTGGCGGAGCCGGCTGTGTATCTCCATCAGGTGTCGAAGGAAAGCACTTTGAGAAGGTTCGAATGAAATGTGAGTTGAAATCAATATCAACGCGTCCGTCATCTAGGTGTTGAGTCAGTGCTGTTGATTCGATGATACGTGAAAACGTCTTCACCTCTGATATGATATGAACCCTCAGCATCATCTACTACAGTTTCAGGATCGTGGCTGGCATCATAACTTTGGTCGTAAGTCTCTGTATACTGCGGAGGAGCTAGTGATTCTGATTCGAAGTCGGTACTCGGAGTCCTCTCGAGATCCCTGATTTCGTTGTGTTTCGCCATTGATGTATCAATGAATTGTCGTATTATTTGTGTCAGGAAACCACAAGCCAAGAAGACAAGTAAAAGTCTTTACACAACTTGAGGTCTTTCTCAAGTATTTTTGAGATTCTGACAATGTAGGCAGCTACATTAAGAGACCCCACATTTAATACATGTAGAGACCAAGCTGCCGGGACGAAGGATCTGAGGACGATCGTTTACGTACTGCGATTCGAGTCGCATCTCCTCATCACCCTTTGGTTCGGCATTTCGACAGTTTTGGACGGTCCGACACCAATATTGAGCGATGCTATCTTGACGTTCGTCATGCTCGCAGTGAGTGACTGCGAAGGGAGGAGAAGGAGTCGACGAAGTCATCAAACATCAGGCGGATTGAGCTGGCACATCGTCATTTAATTCTCGCTTCGACTTCGGCAAAGACGGTGCGCCACTTGTTACTCCGAAACACATACGGTATTGGTGACGGTTATATACTCTACTACATCGTTCATTTGTGATATCTGAAACAACAAATTATATCGCCGTAGTCGATTACATCTCTGCCCATGTACCTGCTGCCTCCAAAGCATACTTTGTTGTTGAGATCTTAGCTTCGAGGAGCTGATGTTGTCCACACCATCAACTCTACGTAGCTAACGTTGTCTTGCGTGACTTCCTTGGACAGCCCTTGATCTAGATTCGACGTTCTCATCCCTCATGATTACAAGAGAGCGAATGCGAGACCACCGAGTCCCATGAGAGCAGCTGCAGGATGCTGTGCAGCCATCAATGTAGGAGCAGCACCAGTACTCACGGATGAAGCGCCAGACCCAGTCCCAGTCCCAGTGACACTGCCAGTAACGCTACCGGTGCCCTTTCGAGTCACACTGCCATTCGCACTACTACTGGCCTTTCCAGTAACGATGCCACTGGTCTCTCCAGTAGCGCTGGCACTCCTAGTAGCCACCGCCTCCACTGAAGCAGCGGTGATAGTGAACGTCGCATTCCACGCAGTCCAGGTATAAGTCGCGCCGCTGACAGGAGCAGTCATAATACCATTAGTATCACTCCAAGTACCAGTCGCCGAGTGCAACGGAGTAGGTCTTGCATAGTCAGAAGCATTTACGCCATAGATGCTGAATCCATAATCCACGCAATTGAAATTCTGGAGCCGGGAAGAACATTGCGCCAGACTATTGTTGTTGCCATGGCTGTCATCGTCGATGAGAGCCTCTTTGATGTAGTCCAAAACAATATAATCAGGGTCTTGATCTTTGCAAGTATCCCAGGCGCTATTGGTAGATACAGTCAGTAAGGTAGGCAACAAACACACGGTAAATTCAATTACTCACCCAGCAGCATAACTACCGTAGAGGCAACAATCGCAATCAGGAGTTGGTTGCTCTTCAAGATCGCCTGAATCGCCACGCTCAGATTGTACTTTTTCCATACAGATTGAGTAAGCTTCGTTGGTGGGCAAGTTGTCGTTTAGCTTGTTGAGGTTACAGCTGCATGATTCAGCTGCATCTGTAGGAGCTGGCCAAAACGGCAGGTTTGGAGCGGGTTCGTCTTCACTCAATATCAAAGAGCACGTGAAATTATAGGAGAGCACTAGTTGTTGGTAATCGCATGAATAGACCTATACTGACGTCAGTCGTGTGGTGAAGAATGTTGTTCTAGTATATCTTGTCATACCCTGTTCCAGCAGTTTGTAAGGACACAGTCGATTCTGTTCTGCAAACCCAAGGATTGGACAAGCGGATCATACTCGGCGGTGTCGTTTTGTGCTTCCCAACATGTTTTCATCTCGGTCGGTGCAGCGCAGTCGGTGAAGGTGAACGGTAGGTCCAGGCGGTCCCAGATGGTTGAGGGCGGTTGGACATCGTCTTGAGCATCGTCTTGAGCACAAGTTACGGCAGACAAAGCTGCTATGCAGCAACCCACAAAAGTGTGTTTGCCAACCATGATAGGAATGTAAACTTGTAATCTGATACGAAAAGAAAAGAGAGGAGAAAATTCGTGAAAATTGTGGTATATAGATAGTCTGCGTTCCAGGCGGCCGAATCGAAGGATTTGAGCACGGTTGCTGGGCGGTGTGGCCTTCTAATTTCCAAATTTTGTCACCGCATAATATAAAACAGTGTTGAACTCATGTTAGCCTACCAGTTCTGCGGTATAGGTCTAGAGCCAACATCTCAACCTTTTTAGTTCTTGCAGCATATTCGTCGAGAAGCGAATGGTTAATCTCCACGGTCGAAGATGGTGGAGTGCTTTCTGAGCACCGTAGCAAAGTCCAAAGTTGCCTTGCATCGACCCCGAAGATTGTCTTGCTTACATCACCACAGGGTTACTGTTTGTGCCTCATTTCGGCAGACACGTTCTCTGGACTCACGAGCCTAGAGGAGTTATCTCTTGGTGCAGGTGGTCAATAGTTCCCAGACTGCCGTTACGCGAGTATTGGGGACTGGATCTATCGATTGATCAACATAGCTGGAGCTTGTACTACGGCGATGAGATGTCGACCTGGGTGGTCTGGAGTTCGATGTACGAGAATTATTGTGGCGAGTTCTGGAACTTGGTAGACCATCCAGAGCTAACAATGCCCGGCTCATGAGTGGATTAGCCAAGGACTCAGATTGCGGATTTACATTCATCAGACGAGCAATACACGTTGGCCTAAAGACTCCATAGCAGCAGCCCAGTCCCAAAATTCAGATCCGTTGTTGTCGCGTGATGCCCAGCACTTTTGCATGATCCGTAGAGTGTCTGTGGTGTTGCCAAAAGCGTGTGCTTCTTCACCTAGCTCCTGGATCAGACTCCCAAAATATGATTGGGTCGGTACATCCTCAGCCATACTTCCAGCAACACATATTGGCCAGATGAGATTTCGCAAAGCCTGAGCATCGCATATGAATTGCAACTCTTGCAGAGCATTCATTGTGTCAACGACACTATTACGAACATCATCAAGCTTCGGGTCGGCCCCTGAGATAACAGTATTGAGATAGACTTGAGCAGCATGTGCGAAGACCAGTGTTATTGCTCGTATGAAAGCTTCTTGTTGAACGCCAGGGTTGGTAAGAACCAGATAAGCGCCCATGGTCCCCAGGTGCGAGAGACCTAGTGCGGCAAATGACTCATCAATCTCTGCGCGGAGACTAGCAATTCCGTCTGCTAGACGCTTGCGGATAGGATCGCCTTGCTCGAATAGTTTCCAAAAGCTCAGGCTGCATGTCGAGATTGCCTCTGTCTTCCAAGCACTGAGTGCTGCGATATCGCCGACGGCTAAAGCGACCCATGGCTGGCAGCCTATAATGTTCGCTAGATCGATCTGTCCTTGCAAGAGATCAAGAGCTTCGGCGCGAAGACGAGGAGCCTCATTTGTAGATGCACACGACATGATGTCGAACCACAGCACGGCTCCAACAAGGAAGTCTTCTGCGTTGCTCTCCAGACGATGAGGTTCATTCCCGCCAGGCGTACCTGGGTCGTGGGTTCCAGGTGAAGCGTTGTTTCCTACGGAGTCCATTCCGCGAACCACAGTAGCCAAGGCATCTAGATGGACTTGCCATTGGCTCGTTCCACCACGGAAAAGCTCAAAGCTGATGAACTGTACACCACAAGCAAGTATCTGCAGTCGTCTTTTGCGACCCGATCCTGCGCCAGTCGACACCTCATAGCTGCTTTGCAAGAATATCTGAAGCTCTTGCAAGGCACGATTGTGATGTTCGTTAAGCTCGTTTAACGTGTCGTGATAACGCTGGCCTCGCGCGGAACGAGCCAGCAAAGAGTGCTGGTGTAACGCTCCTAGGCTGAGTGCAGCATGATATAGCGGCTTTGTCTCAGTCAAAAGCCATAACAGCCAACCTCGGCCGCCATTTGCCACGGAAGGCGTGTGGAATCGGAATTGTAGAGCAAAGACGTGATCCAGATAGTGCATCAACAACTCTGCTTCCCGGTGATATCCGAATCGAAAGTAAGTCGTCGCACTTGGAGTCGGCGCTATTGAGGGCGATTGACTTGAAGCTTCGTGGAAGACCAGAGGCGAATAATCCACTTCTGATGGCCCAGGACGTGTTTCCGAGATATTGGATGGGTCATCAGCCTGCCCACACTGCTCCTCGTATGCTTCCGCTGATGCGTCTTGCACGACTGTGGATTCTTCAGTATTCGCAAGCTCCTCATCACTTCGCAATTGGTTTGCTTCCGTTCTTCGGCGCTTTCTGTTCTGTTTCACAGCATCTTTGGCCTTTTTCGATTCAGCTCGTTTCAAGCTTTCGCTATCCATCCATTCAGGTCGATCACCAAAGCCATGGCAAGTGATATTACGCGACTTGCACGCGAGACATGCTGGCTTTTCGCCATCGCATTTCTTACGACGTAGTGTACACGTCCAACAACACTCGGCTTTTCGACGCGTAGGAGTGTTCCGAGTTGATGACATGTACGCCCGACATGGACCTTGTGTTGTTCAGCATGTAAACATAAAACAGAAGCTGGGAATTCGAGTTCGTCGGCGAAAGCGAGTCCTGTCATCAAGCAACTCTTGCCGAACTCGAAGCCCGGTGTTCATCCGAACATGGCAGGACTAGGCGCACATTCTCGCGATGCCCCTTTCCAACTTCGTCTAACATGCATCTAAACCTCCGCAATAATCAGGGGCTTCTCAATTAGCAGCGGCATCTGTATCGTTGCTACTACTGTGCCTTCCAAAGACCGATATATGTCGGAATATCCATTTTCTTCTTGCCCCCAGGCTTCGCTTATCACTCCTGGATGCTGCTTATGCAGCCAGCAAGCAAAAGGAATGGCCATACTGACTATCCGACATACAGCACATCCGTCCTCTCTCTTCTCGATGGAACGTTGAATCTGAACGGCTTCCTGGCTTTAGCTCTACATCGGCTTTCAAACCCGAGATGAGCAGTTTGACCGCAACGATTCACATTCCCATCTCCCCATACCACGGTAATCGTTCAACGACAACCGATTGAGAGCGCCACGTGGAATTTGAGACATCGTCACTTCCACCACTTAGTTGTACAGGGACATCACAAGAAACACCTCTCATGAAGTACAAGTGCTTGTATGCTGGCGATGCGCGTTTGCCTCTGTTTGGAGACCATACCCGCACTGCTCTGTATGGACGTTGCGCGCACCCTTGTTACTGAACGGCATGCAATCTTTGTTCTTGGCCTCAAGCTGAGTTCACTCCTGACGAGTGCATCTCGTAACTCTATGCCCTGTTTTATCTCCAGTGCGGGTGATGGTCTATTTTCGTGAGTTAAGAAGATCGTAGGTATAAGTCTTCCCATCACCCAGTCACCAATCCTTTCCTCCCCATCATCAAGCACCAGTCCAACTCAGAAGTCTATACTTCATCCCACACTCATTACCATGCTTTTCGCAACTCTTCCACTCCTTTTCGCAGCCACCGCGCTCGCAAGCCCTCTCCGTCAACACGATCATTTCTTCAAGCGAGCCTGCACCACTGGTCCAGACACCGCTTCCGACTTCCTCGCCTACCCAGCCTACTCAGCCGCCGCTCAAAACGCCTCTACACCCTCTGGCTACACAAACACCTTCACCGACCTGCACGCTAGCGCAAACGCAGACGGCTATGGCGGCTATACCACTCTCTCCACCTACGACGTCGCCTCTTGCGCCGCGAAGTGTACAGCTTCCAGCAACTGCCACGCCTTCAACATTTTCTACGAACGCACTGCCGTCGCATCCTCCTCCTTCAACTCCTCCTGCTCCAGCACAGCAACCATCAAATGCGTATTCTGGAACGGCGCAGTCACAGTATCCAACGCTGTGAACACCGGCTCCACCCAAAACAACTTTAAAATCGTCATCGCAGGCTCCAACGGCTATATCTCCAATACCATATCTGCACCAAGTGGCTACACTTCCCCCCTCTATCTCGGAAACGCAGCTGTACAAGCTCCTCTCGATTGCAACTCCAAAGACACCTATCTCGGTTTCCAAATCTTCACTGGCAGCTTTGATGCCGCTAAATGCGCTCAAGCATGTTCCACTCAAGCTGCTTATGCCGTTGCTCATCCGCCTTCTGATGGTAGTGTGGCTAAGACTTGCCAATTCTTTAACACTTTCCAAGAATTGAAGAATGGCGTTGTGTTGGATCAGAAATGTGTTTTGTATAGTCAATCTTGGGGCAAGGCAACAGCGAAGAATACTGGATATTCGTATGGTGGGGATGTTTATACGGTGGGATTGTCTTATGCTTATGGTAATGCTACGAGTGCTGGGGGTTGTATTAAGGCTTAGAGGTTTAGAAGAT
The DNA here is from genome assembly GCA_024195585.1 of Aureobasidium sp. EXF-3400. Taxonomy (NCBI): domain Eukaryota; kingdom Fungi; phylum Ascomycota; class Dothideomycetes; order Dothideales; family Saccotheciaceae; genus Aureobasidium; species Aureobasidium sp. EXF-3400. The sequence continues at coordinate 26,173 of SWBL01000130.1, forward strand.
GAACTTGGTGGAGGATGAGATATGATGGTGGCTTATCGATGACGAAAGATAGAGGAAGTTGGATACAGATACAGTGCTTTAGAGAACGTTCGTACTAGATTTATGATTCAGATGATGTTATCCCGACTGCACAAGCCCAATCCATCATAACGAAGACAGAGCTGAGTATGTTGTGGCATTGACCATGAGTCGTGACTTCCATTCCAGCTTGCATTGACACGAGATGCAAAACGAAGGATGATCATCAGATATCTTGAATTTTCGAATGCTCGCCAATGACAGAGTATATACTATACACGAAAAAAGACCCCTAACCTAAACAACGCCAATACGAAACCCACGCTTAATATGTAAGCAACTTACCCTTCTTCTTTGTCAAATCAATACCTTCCTTAGCATAGGCACAATACCTATCCTTAATAGACACAACCTCATAAGTACCCTCTTCACTAGCGCGGATAGCCATGTGATGGTCTTGAGACAACTCGCTCCTCATCTCCAAGACTTCGGATCGCTGGCCACGACGAGCATTGGTGCTGCGTGTCCAGGTGAATTCGAAGGGAGGTGTGCCCCCAAAGTCAAAGGTGATTTCGGCCTCGCCGCCCTCGTGGATATCGACTTGAGACTCGACGCCCTTGCCCACGCGCACTGAAGGCATGCCATGGATTTTCTTTTCGATGTTGGTGGATGCGCGGCAGGAGGAACCAGAGTCGCTGACACCGGTGATGGTGAAAGTGCCAGGCTTCTCTGCTAGACGCTTGAAGGTTGTTGAGCCGGAGCTGGCTTTACGAGCTACGCCGTTGAATTCGTAGTAGACTTGGAAAGGAGCCTGGCCAGAGAGGGCAAATGAGATGCGGTCGCCGACACAGAAGTCTTCCTGGTTCTCCAGAGAACGAATTGTAGGGGCGTCGTGGACGGCAATTTGAACTCTGGGAGATGCGTTATCGAGAATGCGACTGCAGCCACGGCTATCGGTTACGCGACGGATGGACACAGCAGAGTTGCCCAGATGCAGAGACTGGTGCGGCACACGAAGTTCGTGTGTGTTCTTGTTGATGTCCTTGACGTAAAAGATCTCGGGACGGGCAGAACCATGATGCTTAATCTCAACGTCGATGGCGAACGGAGGCTTGCCTTCCAGAGTGATGGGAATGACTTCTTCTCCAGCAGACTCGACAGAGCAGTAGCTGTATGTTCTGCCAGGGTTGTTGAAACGTGCAGACGGACGAGCGTTAACGCGTTGTTGGATGGTAACTGGAGTGAAGTGCTTGGAGCTGTGGTCATAGTTGTCGTCGGCAAGTTCAGTGAACATGTAGTCGATCACACCAGCTTGCGAAGTGTCAAGGTTGATAGACGAGACACCAAGTGCAGCAGTGACAGCCTTGCTACGCTTTGACTTTGCGCCACGTTCGGATACAATAATCTCGTCGTACTTGTATTGGAACGGCGGAGCACCAGAGAAGTGAACATTGACCAAATCGTCTTCGCCCTCGCAGACGTCGTTCTTGATGTACTTTCCACCCTCGACTCTGTCGTACGAGGTCTCGGGAATTCTCAATTGAGGACGCTCGATCCAATCGATGCTGAACTTCTTGGCGTTCTCGTCGACTGAGCCAGGACAGATGGCATCGTTGACCTCGAGAAGCTCGTACATGCCTTCCTCAGAGGTGGCAAAGAGACCATTGGGACTGTCTATCTTGATCTTGTGCGAGTTTTCCGGATCACGAAGGTTACGGTAACGAACAGTCCAGGGTGCTTCTCCGGTGAGCTTCAGAGGTAGTTTCATGGTCTTGCCATGCAAAGTCTTGATTGCACGCGAACCTTCGATCTGTCCGAAGGAGACCTTGGGTCGCTGGTGACGAACGTTAATCTTGGCTTCCTGCTTCAAAAACTCTTTGCAACCCATTCTATCGGTTACACTGGCCAGAGCAAGTGTGTAGTCGCCGCCCTTTGTTAAGGTGTCTGTGCTGATAGTAAACTGGTCGCCAACAATATCCTTAATAGTGTGACGTTTTCTGCTGCTACCGCGCACAAGTTCGTAGTCAACCGTGAACGGTCCTTCTCCGCGAAGCGCGACATCGAATGAGACTGCCTGGTCAATGCACACCTTGCGGGAAGGAGATGCCTCCTTGAAGTTGGCAGAAGCTGAAGGCTTGACGTCCTGTTCGATGACCATATCTTCACCCTTGAGCTCATGCAACTTGTAGACATCATCACTGATCTCGAAGAAACGATATGTGTAATGACCGGCAGTAGGAGGAGTAAGTTCGATCTGACCACGCAAGCCATTGACTTTCTCAGTGTGTGTCACATGATGGGGACTATCCTTCTTGGTGATCTGGTACTGGATGTTGAATGGTGGTGTTCCTGTGAGGTGGAAGTCGACACGCAGACCAATAGGCTTGTTGGCACACTTGTCGAAGATCTCTTCTTTTTCGATACGAAGGCTGGGTTCAGCAGGGTTTTGCAGCAGACATGATGAAGGCTCCAGAACTTCACCAGCACAGATTCCGGTGGAGACAGTGTGCAGCGTGTACAGACCGGCCTCTTGAACGGTTGGTTTCTGCGATTGGTTCTTGATGGAGATTGACTTGATTTGAGCTGCTTCGCTGTGATCACCGTTGGACTGAAGTTGGCCTTCGGGGGTAAACTTGTATTCGATGTTGTAGGGAGTGTCGAGGAAGCGTCCGTTGTTCTTTGTTGCGGTGGAGCCATACTGCACAGGCAGCGTAGTGGAGTGATCTTTGGCGACCTTGAGAGGATGTTGAGAATCGCATCCTCTCATGACAACAATGGGGCGTTCATGAACAGTCACGACCTGATGAAGATGCGCAGCCTTAGCAGTAGGTTTGTCCTGGTCATCGTGCTGGCGCTCGGTGTAATAAACAACATTGCCGAAAGCATCCTCAACTTCGTCCATAGAGTAGACCCATTTGCCGCTCTCTCCCATGTGCTCTCTGAGGGGAACAGTGACAGTCTGAGCACGGGCCCAAGAAATGTCCTTGGTGTTTCGGATAGCCAAAGAATCCGAGGATTGCTGGATCAGAGGGGAAACAAAGTCATCGGGTTGAATGCTCTGGAAGTGAGCCTCTTGCTCTCTCTGGTTTGTGATTTTGCGGTACTTGATGCGGAGAGGAGGAGTTCCAGTGACCTCGAGATCAATGTTTGACAAATCGCCCTTGCAAGCGTCTGGAGTGGAGGACTTGATGATGGCCTGAGGACAAGTGACAACAATAGTGTCACCGACGCGCTTCCTTTGTACTTCGAGCTTGGACTCGTCCATGACTTTGGCCAGCATGTATCTGCCCGTCTTCTTGGTAGGATAACGCAGCAGTAGAGGCTGGTTTGAAGCAGGGTGTGAGGCTTGTCTAGCAGCATCTTTCATCAACTTCTTGATCTCTTTGGCCGAGATGTGGATGGTCTCATTTGTTGCACCATCAAACTCGTGGCGCAGCAAATCAATGCTGACCGGGGTGGTCTGATTGATTTGAATGGGAAGGTAGACGTGTTGGTTGTTCGAATCGAGGCAGAATGAGGTTTTGGCGGGGTTCAGGATAGCAGAGCCCTCGGGTAGGATGTGGATGATCTGTTTTCCCAGAATCAAGGACGAGTTGTGGAGAATGCTCGATTGCTTGACGTGGTGACCAGATACGCCCAATTCGCGGTCGTAGAAGATTTTGCCAATAGCGGCCAGACCAGCACCGAGCGGGAGCTGGATGCGGAACATGAGGACAGCGTCCAGGGCGGCGTGAGCCAGGAAGAGAAGCAGCATAGTGCCTGAGGACCACTCGAGCCAGGGAATGCGCAACTCGGGCAGACCAAACAGAAAGATGCCGTCAAAGGCGACCCATTTCATAAACAGCCACAGCGACTCTGTTTCCTCCTCTTTCAAGTAAAAGTGGTCGTACATTTTCCAGCCGACCAGAGCCAGGTAGAAGCCGACGACATAGAGACGCTGCGTCGGCGCGTCCAGCGTGTCGACAGGGATCAATGGGCCGTCATTGTCCGTAGTTTGTCGCGTAGGAGCGGCAGGTCGTAGCTGTGTAATGTCGGGGAGCTTCTGGGGCGTGAGGTTGTTGCGCCGCGTCGACTGCGGCGTCGAGGGGAAGGCGCCGGAGCGAAGACGAGGTGTGCCGTTCATCGCATGCTGTGGATCCACGTCTCTGGCTCCAGTGTGACCCTCGGATGTGCAATGCTCGAGGTTAAGAATGGAAAAAGTGTCGAGCTGGTCTGCTTTCTGCTCAAGCCAAAACATGGTACAAAACAACCAAAGCTCGTCACTTCCTCTTGGCGAAAGCGCCACTAAAACACATCGTCACCCTGTCCTAGACACACCATGCACTCGATGCCTCACTTTCACTCTCACTCTTGACTTTTTGTCTCGGTAGTACACAATGCCGTAACGACCTTCTAACATCTGCTGTCAATTAGCCCGTCTCTACAATCCGATTCGATCGCCATCATGCCTCCTAAGAAGAAAAGGCGCACAGATACTCCCCAGAGTTCACCCTCTGCTGAGCCAACTACTCCAGACCTAGACTCGTGGCCTGGATGGTGTGAAATTGAGTCTGAACCTGTTTGTTATCACCTTGCGCCTCAATTGTTTTCGGGGTACTCATACATTTACAGGCTTTCTTTACAACGATTCTCAAAGACATCGGTGTTCGCCATCTCAGAGTTCACGAGGTCTTTGGCGTTGACGATGATGCTCTTGCCATTCTGCCAAAACCAGTACACGCAGTCATCTTCTTATTCAAATACCAAGAAGATGGCATCGCCGAACAAGTTCAAGAGACAAAATGTCCTTCGCACGTTTGGTTCGCCAATCAGGTAAGTTATTATGCTTAATATCCTTTACAACTCTGACACACCAAGGTCCCTCAATATGCTTGTGGAACAGTGGCTTTGCTCAACATTGTCAACAACATTCCAAATTTGGAGCTCGGTCAACCTCTGGAGTCATTCAAGGACTACACGCAATCATTTGATCCAATCGCAAGAGGTTATGCCATCGACAGCTTTGATTTTGTTCGCAAGATACACAACTCATTCGCTCGGGATACTGACATGCTCAACATCGACTCTTCCATGCACGATCGAAATGACAAAATGATACAGAAGCAAAAGCTTCAAGCTGCAAACGCTGCCAAAGCCGCCAAAGCAGCAGAGAGAGAAGCGGCGAGAGCCACAGAGACAAAGCCAAATACAGGCAAACTAAGATCTAACCCTTTACGCAAAGCCAGAACCACTAAATCTGCGAACGAAGAAGATGAGGAACAAGATTCAGGAGAATCAGGTTTCCACTTTGTTGCTTACATGCCGATTGGTGATGATGTCTGGAAGCTTGATGGTCTTGATTCCTTCCCCACGGCGATCGGAACCATACAACCTGGCCGAGACTGGTTGAGCGTCATTCAGACTTCACTCAGCGTTCGTATGGCCCAGTACGAGGAAGGTCAGATGCAGTTCAGCTTGATGGCTGTTGTACAAGACCCTGTCATCGAGGATCGCCGCATTCTCGCCCAGAACATTCTGTCTTTGCAAAAGATAGAACTACGACTCAACGAGATATCTCAAGACTGGTGCAGCTATACCTCTCCAGACTCTGAGAACAGCGTATTGTTCGGCGCAAGCGATGAGTACGGGTTGACGGACGAGATGGTCGCAATGGCCAACATATCTGAAAACCTGACTCAGCAACTCAGATCAAGCTGCCCAGATAGCCTGCTTAAGGTACGACAAGAACTTATGACAAATCAAGCTGGCTGTCGAGCTCAGGTACGGGACTCGCAGCAAGCAGAGAGGCTGGATGCAAAAGAATCTATGCACCGCAGACACGATTATGGCTCGTTTGTCAAGGCATGGATGCAGGCATTAGCAGACGACGGGGCTCTAAAGTCCTTGTTGGACGAGGAGTTGAGATGAGATATGATACGGCAAGTATCACAAGCATTGCATTTGGTTCAGAGATACCCCATTTTCTTTTTCGGTTCTTTATCGCTCACGAACATCGCGTACAATATGCGGCTTCAACGCCCGAGCATCGTCCTCGATTCCCCAATTGCTGGATCAATTGGACACATTATGTATTTTGCTTTAACAATACAATACCCTGAGATGATATCTATTCTATGATCATGACATAGTTACCTGCATCTGCATGCCCCTCATTGTGATTGTTGCAATTGAGGCCTCAGATTATACCCGGGTTATCCCCGCAACGCAACCTCAGCCATAAAATGTTCGCGACGAAAATTTCCAACGTTCCAAACCAACACTTCTCTCGCGACTGACCACCGACTACCAAACATCAGGTTATCTGGTTTTCACGCAGGCTAATTTACAAAAACACCCACTGGTACTGGAGCAATCGAATCACCAAACATGGGCCAATACGACAGAAAAGCCCAATCAGCACGAAAACACGGCCCCATCCTCAGCAGCAGCACCTCAAAAGCCCCCACCAAACCCCCTCCAGTGTCCAAGCCTGAATGGCGCGGCTCAGGCTACACCCGCAAAGCAAAGCCAAAACCTCATCTGGATGGCCCTAAACCCGTTCCTCTTGCCCAACACCAGCCTCTCCCTGTGGACCTCCAACAATTAATTCTCAATATCTTCAAAGATGGGTTTGGAGAAAAGCTCATGGATTTTGAGGAATTGAAGGAGTTGTTGAGGGAAGTTAATGAAAAGGTGTTGGAGAGGGAGTGGGTGGGTGCGTTGGAGACGGAGGAGAGGAGGGAGGCGTATGCGGTTCGGTGGAGTCCGTCGAGGGCGTTGGCTTATGCTAATGTATTGGCTGAGCTTTGTGGGCAGGGTGTTGAGGAGGAGTGGAGTGTTCTTCCTTCTTCTGGTTCTGAGACGCCGAGTACGACGAGATGTGTCTGTTTTGGTGGTAATGCTGCTGAGGCAATGGCGTTTGCTGCTTTGCTACGGTTCTTGAAACCTCATGCAGCGGGTACATCGCAGGGAGAATTGGATGGAAAGACTGAGAGTCCAACACCGGAAACTTCACAACCACTTCTGGACATGACAATCATCGACTCCGCGGACTGGAAGTCAGTACTCAACAAACTTCGCACAGCAACAACCACACCACCTCCACTTTCCAAGTACGCCTCCGCTTCAGCCAGAGCCTCAAATCACGCTCTACTCTCTCCCTCCAGCGTCTCTCTAAACTTCCAACAACAAGATATTCTGGCAATGACAGGAAAACAACTCATCGATATCGTTGGCCCAACATCCTGTCTCGCAACCTTCTTCCTTACACTTGGAAACCTCTACAACCACAGTATTCCCAAGACTACTGCTTTCATGTATAAGCTAGATGCAGTGTTGCCTGTGGGAAGCATCATCCTCATCGTGGATGTCATTGGTAGCTCAGTCCCCTCACCTTCAGCTGCCACCGCAGACCCAGAGTCAGAGGAAGCAAAGCCATATACTCTATCCTGGCTGCTTGACCGCGTACTACTGGGCAAACCAGTAGAAAAAGTACCTACACAAGGAAGAGGAAAGAAAGTTGTCGAAGAGGAAGAAGCAAACAAACCAGTGGTTAGATGGGAAAAGATTGTTGCTGAAGATATGAAAATCAACAAGTTGGATGAGAAGTTGAGGTATCCGGGCAGTTTGGAAAATGTCAAGTTTCAGGTTTTGGCGTATAGGAGGGTTTGAGAGATGGTCGTTGTCGGTAAGATGATGACATTGCAGATGGATCAAAATCTTAGTATGCTACACTTGTTTTCTCAGCACATGGTCATTCCCACATGTATCTTACCTGCTTTGCTGTGAAGAGGGGGGTTGGTGACGGACTCCTGCAGCGATTTGGGGCCGGCGGATGCAGTCGTCGTTCAGGGTTGTCGGAGTTGGTGGAGGCTGTGCTAGACGAGTTGTCATCAGAAACAGTTCCATTCCGCGGCTGTTTGTACCAAGGAAAGGCTGAATGTGATGGTGTGGTGGACCTGAGTCGTCGAGATACTCGGCTATTCTAAAGGCCCGAGCCACATCGCAACTGTTCGCTTACCCCTTCGTTTCACCCTCTGTCCTGGTCACTCGGTCATCACACGAGGCACTGCTAGCATTTCACTGCTATCATCACGATTCACTTGCTAACACAAGGAGTCATCGCACAGAGAGCTTTGTCAAGCAACTCAAGCACGTTGAACTTCACCAGTCAGCTCAGGAAGAGGCACCTTGGTTCTCCGAGAACGAGGATAAGACCCAACACAACCATGAACTCGAGTCACCACTGACACGTTCATGAACACGAGCAAAACGATATCAGACTCTCTCGAGAGTCTTCTTCTTCACATCATCATTGCTTTCCATCGCATCCGTATCTACATCCTCACCGCGAGAGACACTTCTCACCCTACCTTGAGAATCGACTCTCAAGTCATACTCTCCTTCCCTGAACAACCGCGATCCTCGAACTCCTCGCGTCGACACCGTTATACTTCTTGCTCTGGTGTACAGACGTGTATAAACACTCAGCATCAGACATACAACACCAAAGAAAAAGTTCAATTCCTCAGTACGGCTACGACAGCGCTGGCAAACCGAGTCAACCAGCGAGTTCCTAGGGCAGGAAGAAAGAGAGAAGCAAAACCTTAATGTCCGCGACTCAGTATAGAACTTGACAGCCGATATCGCGGATGTTAATCCTTGATATCATTAATACAAAAACTGTTATAGCTGAAGATCTCATTTTGAAGCAGCGTATGGTACCGTACTGATCGTGGCATGTCAAACGGCCGGTAATCATAACGATATAGTCTTGACTCTCATCCAAAACTTGACATGTCACTGTGTTAGGGCATGAGATGTGTCTGTGTGGATGCGTGGATTCGTTTGCCATGAGCAGAGCTGAGTATGCTATACAATCCACATTTGCTTTACTAGCAGTTTGCTCTCCTCTGGATTATGTTTAAATACCATTACTACGACAAGGAGGTCGGCATTGCGAATGGCATTGCACCTTGTTGAGAAAAGAAAATGCTTCCGCGATTAGAAAGATGGAGTCTGTAGCAGCACCAGGATCTGATATCGTGTTGGTGAACGATATGACAATAGGAAAGGGAAGGTTTGATCTAAATCTCTGGGGTTTTTTTTTGATACCTCTTCTGTTTACTTTGTAGGGCATATTGGTGTTTGTGGTCCTTGGGCATGACTCATTCGGACTTTGACTCTGCTAGACGTCTCCATTCGTCCTCGATGTTTGCTGTACCTCTCTCTAGCACAATGCAGGCATTCAGTAGTAAACAAAGTGGATACATGATCGCCCACGTCAACAAGGAATATGCCTTTAGGCAAAGCAGATCACGTCAAACAAAATCAAGTTAGTCTATCAATCAAAATACAGCCCCGAAAAGCTCAGATACGGAGCATGCTTTATTCACCTTCCAAAAGAAGAAAGATGCAATTGTTTGATGTTTTTCGATTACGTCAGACAAACAGAGAAAATAAAAAAGGAACGTTTCATGATTTAGAGTGACTGTGTTCGCTTCCTTCCCGAAATAGACAATGCACTGTCGGTACATATACCGACATTTTTTTCGGAAGCCCTTTCGGCAGTGTCGCAAGCGAAAGTTTGCCCTGACAGGTTGTCTCTCCGTCCATATGCTAAACTTTGTTGATCTTCAAAATGGCATTTTGTGTGATGTGCCGAAGATTCCGAAACTCGAATGATTCTGTGGTTGTTTGATTGTAGTTGCTGTTGTTCCCGGTGTCGACGTTTCGGTTGATCTTTTGTATTCTGTGTAACCGGGTTGACGATTTGGCTCAGACATTCATCAACCATTCTGGCGAGTCATATATCCTGTACCGTTGTCTGAGAAGTTTTGTCAGTCTTGTCAAAAGCTTGGATTGCGATCGAGGCAAGATAGCATACGTGAACCGGTACATAACTTGCAAGCATGTGAACCATAATGGAGAGCTAGTTCATCTCCGTCTTCGAGACCAGTCTGCGATGGTTTCTAGTCAGGGGTTTGAAGAAGTTTCGTGGTACAGTGGCACCGGGGTACCAAGATTGCTAAGCACTCACCTCTCTCATCGTCGTAGATTCGCCCAGACGAACTCCATCAAAGCTCAAATGTATCCTGTGACGATCAAGCCGAGGTGTGGTCGAATTAGAAAGACGCGTCAGAAAGTCTGCAACCGTGTCTTCCTTCCACGTCTCCTTCCAAAGGTACAGGTTGCGGTCATCATTGATGCAAATCTGATATCTCGACATCATATTCTGAGTATCGTGTGCAAAGGGCAAAGTTCAAAGTTTGTTGCCGAGAGATGATGGTGTTGCCGAGAACGAGACGGTTTCGTGTAAGAATAGCTTAGGTTCATGCCCCCTTCTTGTACTCAAAACAAGACAGCCTTGGTATTTGCAGACGAGAACGCGGAACGACAATGGCATGGTACGTGCCGCATACCAACAGCATGCAATCTGCCTCAAATGCTAGTCTTATGTAAAACCAAAACTTGGAAAAACCTCCCCGCCTCGTCAAAAAGCACGTTATCTAGCAGTGGTTGATGCTTTTGCTGGATTGGGCCAAGTAACCGGACGTCTGGGGCGGGTTGTATCCTTTGTGCTGGAAGAGTGTCATGCAAAATGCGTTCGTGAAACCATGCTGGTTAGCATAAGATCGCCGCTTCAGACGCGGTAGAAATCAAACAGCGAGTGAAAGTGGATACAGGGCGTTATTTTAGTGGTTTGACGCCCAAAAAGCGATTTCGCTTGCTATCTGGGGCTCTGTTCGGACGATAATTGGTTACCTCGGTGTTATACACGCGGAAGGTGGTTAGACGAGACCCAGTCAGATCATGCCAACTAGGCTTCAATGCAGATATGGCTGGCAGTCTCATGGCTGGAGGTTGCGGAAATAAGGCTGCATACCACCTCTAAGGCTACTTAGCTTGGAAAAGTATTGATCGCTGTGTCCGAGTCTGTTACGCTGTTAGGGACATACGTCAGGATCTGTCAGAGTTTTAGAATGGTCACTCCACTCTAAACGTGGCTGAGGAGCGGAACTGAAAGCCGAGATTTCTGTGTTCGCATAACCCCTGGGTGTGCAGGTCAATATGAACCATGTTCTTCGAGAGTGCTGTTAAGCGGGTCTGTCATCAAGGGACAACCATCCTTCGAGCGGTGCGAGTAGATGCAGGTGGTCATGCAAGGTTGCCAAGTCGCTCTCAAATCATCGGCAATCCCGATATGCACACCACACGTCCTTTAGATCAGGCTATTCTCTGTATTGCATCGCAGATAACGCCATGTGTCTATGAGCTTGGCCAGAGCGCATGAGTTGGGTCCAGCAGTAGATTTTGTGCCGTCATCATCCATAGTTGCTGGATTGCAGCCTTGACGAAGATCTTATCTTCTTAACAACATTTGATCAAAAAGCACGTCTCTCCCTCTCTATGCGGTGGTGCTTCAGCCGCCATACATGAAGGGTGATAGAAGATTACGCAGATGTGATGGGCTCGATCAGAGGTCAGATTTGCCTTGCATTACTTCGAGGCTGCTGTCTCGTGTCAGCCGTGAGCTGGCGACGTAGGTGGATGCTGGACCCTGTTGAAGCATATCTATTGCCTCTTAAGGACATTCCATGCGGCTCCGTGTTAGTAGATGATGCGGATCTGGACGAATGGACGTTTAAAAGATCCAGAGAAGACACGATTCGATAGCTGTCGATCGTGCAGAATGCCATCGGTAATTAACCAAAGCTGCCGTGAATCGGTGGCACGGTGATCGTTATGGGCCGCTCCCGGCGGTATGCACGACACAGCGTTCCGAGATTCGTGACTCGTGCCACTGGTTTGTAATCATTTAAAGTGGCTTACAGCAGAAATTGAGAGTGACAGGAATTAGACAAGGTCAAGGGAAAGCAAGCACAAAGCAATTTTCCACGTATAAGCGAGCAGCGGACTCAGGTCCGCTTCTGCTCATGTGTAAGTAGAGCAGCAGACCGCTGGTCACAACGACTCATACCATGCTCAATTGGCGCTCAACGTACATGTCGTATCTGCGAAGGAGATCAGCAAAGATGCTTAGCCAACGTCTCGATTTCCAGTTGATGGAAAGACATCCGATCTGTGGAATGATACTTGACCTGAAGACGCGAGTTGTGACCGATTCCGCGTGTCCTTAGATTACCACAAAGATCGTGGGGAGATATAGGGCGGACCACATAGGGTCAAGGTGGTCGTAACTACGTCTGCTTTTTCGCTACAAGGTGCAGGCTGCGCCATCATGCTCCAAAGCCATCTCGGAACGTGTTTAGACCACTAGAATGTAGTGGATCTATCGCCAACACGTGGTTGTCGTATTGTTTCGAAGGATTTCAATATGGCTTTTCATTCCGACGAGCAGGAGTTTCAAAGACGTCGAGACTGAACCATGAGTTTGTTTCAGAAGAACAAAGTAGAGTAAATATTTTTAGGAGTGGGAGTCGGAAGCAGGCACTGAGGTTGCTTGGCTACGCGGGGTGTGGGAGCGTATCGGCTCCGGAGGATACGGAACAGAATGACGCTGCCCAGAGCAGGACGATGAGCTGCAATGAGTCGCAGGATTGTTGGAGACGATTCCTTTCCTCTTGTCCCGCTTCCCTAAGGACCTATCATATATTCATAGAGTGACGGCCGAGACCCAAACGAAATCATGTCTGGAGCCGAATTGCAGCGCTTCGAGTCGTACCAAGTGAGCTCGAACATGGGCCAAAGTCAATTTCCAGGATAGCCACAGCTGACAATCGCAACGTAGTACCCGGCCACCCATGTCGGACACTTGAACCCTGGACAGGAAAAGGCACTGCTGGCCTTCAAGGAGCTATGTCAGGAGAAGGGATACTACAACCCAACAGGAGGGCCTAATGGGCTCCCCAGTCATGACGACGAGACAATGCTGTGAGCAAGCAAGCATGCGCCGGACAAGACTCCTGCTGACCCAGGCAGGCGGTATTTGCGTGCTCGCAAGTTTATCCCCAGCGAAGCCTTCGGTCAGTTCAAGGACACTGAGGACTGGCGCAAGGACATTCAACTCGAGAAGCTCTACGACACCATTGACATCAACGAGTATGAGCAGACCCGTGTCTTGGTCAGTCGACAATATTGTCAGCAATGTGTTCACGTACTGACCTTCACAGTACCCCCAATGGACTGGCCGACAAGACCGCCGTGGTATCCCTGTATACACCTTCGAAGTCGCCGGTCTCAATAGCAAGGCCATCTCGGCTTATGAAGCCTCGACTACGTCTAAGAACCAACCTGTACAGTCCAAAGTACCCGCCAAGATGCTCCGCCTGTTTGCACTATACGAGAACCTCACCAACTTTGTGCTGCCGCTCTGCTCAGAAATGACCAACCGCCCCTTCCCGGAGACACCAGTATCACAATCAAGCAACATTGTCGACATCTCGAACGTTGGTTTGAGACAATTCTGGAATCTGAAGGCTCACATGCAGGATGCTAGTCAGCTGGCCACCGCACATTATCCTGAAACTCTGGACCGAATTTTCATCATTGGAGCTCCTTCGTTCTTCCCCACTGTCTGGAGTTGGGTCAAGAAGTGGTTCGATCCCATCACTGTCGTAAGCCTCATGATCTCCTTACATTCGGGCATATATCCGTCCAGCATCGCGACCCCTTGATGTCGGCACATTATTTGCTTCCAAAGCTGACACACAGTTCTTACAAAAAAACAGTCCAAGATCTTCATTCTCTCCAAGCAAGACCAATACTCGACACTCGCGAAGTACATCGACCCCGAGAACATTCCCGAGCAATACGGCGGCAAGTTGAAGTACAAGTTCGGCGATCTACCCAACATTGATCCAGACCTACACAAAGTACTCGAGTGGACTGCACCGAACAAGCTTCACGGCATGAACACCATTCCTGCCGGTCCAATCAGATGGGTCACTACACCGACCGGTGACAGAGTTGCCATCGCATTAGGTTCGGAGAACGGCAAACCTCGTAATCAGCAGGTCGCCATTGCCAGAGCATCGCAGCACTCCACACCTGCTGCTCCGGTTGCAAGCCAACAAGCCACCCAAGATGATTCCCTGTACAGAACTACCAGTGGTCAACATACCCATCCTCCCAGCCCACCCAACGGGCAAGAAGCCATGGCACCTCCCTCCTATGGCAACGGAAGCACCACACTCCCCGTGCGCGAACAACACCAAGTCTCCTCCACGCAGACCTCTGCAAACCAGCCCAGCACAGACCGAACAGGCACATCAGGTACGAGCTACATCGCACAATCCCACACGCACGCGCACGGCACCCTCGCCGACGGCACTCCCGACAAGCGCGAGGGCACTTTCGGCGACAGCTATGGCGTAAACGAACCTAACACGATCGGGCAGGCGCCTAAGGAGCACCCCATGCCTGAGGCTGAGGAACCGCAACCTACGTACGTGGATCAGGCCAAGGAGGTAGCGGGACAAGCGTATAGCACCGCTGCTAACGTGGGAGCGAGTGCATTGGCTGCTGTGGGGTATGGTGCTAAGGAAGAAAATAAGGTTGAGGAAGAGGCGCCCAAGAAGGCCGAGGATCCTAGGGTAGATGCTATGGGCGACAGGAGTGTCGAGGAATTCCTTCGCGGCAAGTATGAGAGTCCTGCTGCTGCGAAGTCAAAAAAGTTGGAAACAGAAGGAGGCCCTACGGCTTCGTGAGTCGGCAGGCACGCATTGTATGGAGTTTTGGATTGAGATGTTTCCCAGGCTAGATACTTTGACGACTTCTGAACGCATCTTTCTCTACAGAAAACTTGATTGACATGTTATGTGCAAGCAATGTAAACTCTCAACAGCATGTACTCCACAGGATCCTAGCAGTGAGAGACATCGGTTTGAATATTTTCTAAGCTTGATGATCTAGCCTCGAGTATCAGCATCTAACGCCCAGCAAGAACAAATTGTCACTTATAGGAGGAATTTGCGCTTTGTTGAAGTATCGTGATATACAGACTTTTCTCTCCTATACGAGAAAGCAAAAACATCAAGGAACAGAAAGTCTATGAGAAAAAAACATAGGAACAAGGCAAGACTCTTATAATCTATTTGCCCTTAGCGACCCACTGCTCAACAGCCTCACGCACACCCTGGACCTTGTCAACAGCCTGGTAGTAACCCATCTGCGAGTGAGCCTTTCCAGTCTCGATAAAGTGAGAAACACCGTCACGGACACGGATATGGTTATCACGAACCACAGGGTACTTTTCCTCATACTTCCAGATCAAATCGCCCACATTGCGAGTCGTGATGGGCAAAACAGCATACGAGGCACCCACACCAGTAGCCACAGGAACAATTCCACGCAGCAGGATGTTACGGTTGCGAGCAACAATGCTGCCAGCCATGGCGGCCACCAAGACGTAAATGCCACCGGGAAGCAGACGCTCGCCGCTCTCTCTGGGGGGAGCGAGGGACTGCAATGTGGAGATAAAGGAGTGCTCGAGGTTGAGTGCCTTGGTCAGGCCTGAGTCGATGTTGTTTTCGGCCTTGACGGCTTGGGCGTGCAGGAAGACGCGGGCGCGCTTGATTTGGTCGGCGAGGCGCTGGGTGGGTGTGGGAGAGGCGGGTTGGCCGAAGACGCGGGCGGCGACTTGCTCGACTGAGACTTTTGAGGTTTGGGACTGGTTGTCGCGGACGGGAGGGGTGACGGGGTCGGGGTGGAGGGTGGTCTCGTGGATGGCAGCCGGGGAGGGAGTGGCTGAGAGGGGAGAGTCGTAGATGGGTTTGCGCGTGTGCTGCATTGTGTGAGTTGTGATTGAGAGATGAGATAGAGAGTTTGAGGGTGGTCGTACGTGAGTGAGCTCCTCGGCGTAGGCGGTTCTAGGGTAGAGAGCGAGCGAAGCCATGGTCAGGGCTGCCACAGGCGCGGCGCGCTGCAGGAAGTGTCAGCAGAGGTCAATTGGCAGGCGCATCTGTTTAGCTTATCACTCACATGCCGTAGGAGGGGCTGGAAGGCCATTATGAGAGAGTTGACGGCGGGTTGGACGTGCGTATCTACAGAGTCGAAGTCGACGGGCAGAAGTGTGAGCTCAATCTCTCCACCTTCTCGGTCCAAGAAGCCAAATACATCCGACACCACCAGAGGATTCCGAATGACGCCGCCGCCTTTCTAGAGCTTGCATCCAGGAACACAAGAATGCTCAAGCCTCCCCCAATAAGGCCTTGGACCTGCGCCAGATGTCTCCGCCTTGAACCTCGTCGCCGTCTAGCCACCGCCGCTACTTCTGCAACTTCTCAATCTACTTCCACCCCGCCGCTTGTGTCGCATCAAAACCCGAGCACGTCGCACCAAGATGCCACTCTACGCCAAATCTTCGACTCGCAGCCTTTCTGGCAAGAATTCTCTGCTAGACAGACTCACCCATCTCGAAAATCACTAGGCCTCTTCCAGAACCGCTACCTCACAAAGCCCCAAGGCTTCGAGCACTTTGCCTCCATCACCCTAGCAAAATGCAAGCGCATAGTCTCGAACGTCTTGGCCTACAGCAGTGTTGAACAGTACAAGAGGATCGCAAAAGATTTGGATCGTCTGAGTGACTTGCTATGTCGAGTCATTGATCTTTGCGACTTTGTTCGCTCCACCCATCCGGATCGCAATATACAAGTCGCTGCTACACAGGCATATGCCCAGATGTTCGAGTACATGAATGTTTTGAATACAACCACTGGCTTGAACGACCAATTGAAGGTTGCCCTGGCTAACCCAGAGGTTACTGCGTCATGGAGCCAGGAGGAAATGACTGTCGCCAATATCCTCGCTCGGGACTTTGCAAAGTCAGCCATCGATCTCTCCGATACTGACCGCCAGGCTTTTGTCGAACTTTCCAACGAGATCGCTGAGATTGGCCCCGAGTTTGTGGATCAGATGGTACCAGAGACACCACTTCTCAAGCTTCCTAGCAGCAAGCTGAAGGGAATGGATCCTCTGGTGGTACGCCAGTTGACTAGATGGGGCAGTGTATCTTTGCCTTCTATTGGTATGCCTGCTTCTCTTGCTCTGCGTACTGTCGAAGATGCAGACACAAGACGAGAGATCTACATGGCCAACCGCACATCGGCCAAAGCAAACATCGAACGTCTAGAACACTTACTGCACAGACGTGCTGAACTCGCCCGTCTCTCTGGACATGATTCTTTTGCTCACATGGCTCTGTCTGATAAGATGGCAAAGAGCCCTGAAGCCGTTGTGAAGTTCTTGGACGCGCTGGCCGCTGACAATGCTCCACGCGTGCAGTCTGAGATACAAGAGTTGTTGGAATTGAAGAATTCCGATGCTCGTAGTGGTAACTTCCCTGGCGAGCTCAATGCATGGGACAGAGATTACTACCAACACCGCCTCTTATCCTCTATGAGATCGAAAGCACGCACACCCGATGTGCTCTCAGCATACTTCTCCCTCGGCACCGTCATGCAAGGGTTGTCGCGCCTCTTTCATCGCCTCTATGGCATTCGTCTTGTACCCAAAGAAGCAGCTCCCGGCGAAACCTGGAACAACGACGTGCGCCGATTAGACGTGATGGACGACCGCGAAGGCCACGTCGCAGTAATCTACTGCGATCTCTTCGAGCGCGCTGGAAAGTCTCCCAACCCCGCTCACTTCACTCTACGCTGTTCCCGCCGCATCCTCCCCGACGAACTCGAAGAAGCAGAAGCCTTAAGGAACGTCACCGGCGACCTCTTCGCAACATCCCAAGAAGCAGCAACCGACGGCTTAGCCCTCAACAAATCCCCTCGTGATAACAATGAATTGTATCAATTACCGACTATAGCATTAATCTGCGACTTCGCTATACCGCAAGGAGGAGCAAAGCAACGACCAGCCCTCCTCACTTTCCGAGAAGTGCAAACACTGTTTCACGAAATGGGACATGCATTACACTCCATCTGCGGCCGCACCGCACTCCAAAACGTCTCTGGAACACGCTGCGCCACCGATTTCGCAGAACTGCCCAGTGTATTGATGGAACACTTTGCCTCTGCCCCAGAAGTATTGGCACTATACGCTCGTCACTGGGAAACCGACAAACCACTAGATGCAACCAGAGTAGCCGAAAGAGTAAACCTAGACACCAAAACCCAAGGGATAGAAACAGAAGCTCAGTTGTTGCTAGCTATGTTGGATCAAAGCTATCACTCCAAACTACCACTAAACAGTGGGTTCGACTCGACAAAAACCTACCATGATATTTGGAGTAAATACTCTTCTATCCCTGAACCTTCTGGAACTTCTTGGCAAGGCTTTTTCGGACATCTTTTTGGATATGGAGCGACGTATTATTCTTATCTTTTCGACAGAGCGATTGCGGGAAAGATTTGGAAGGATGTGTTTAAGAGGAGTGGAGAAGGAGCAGTGGATCCGGGTGCTGGAGAGAGGTTTAGGGATGAGGTTTTGAGACATGGTGGTGGGAGGGATGGGTGGCAGTGTGTTGCTGGGGTGCTGAAAGACGAAAGTGGGTTGCTTGCTGAGGGAGGTGAGGAGGCTATGGGGATGGTTGGGAAGTGGGGTGTTAAGGATTAGATGTTGATGATCTGTACATATGTATACATAACTGATCGCCTCATGATTCCTCGCTCTTGATATGTGAATCCTGATTTATACATTTTATATGGTAGATATTATCTCTAAGTAGCAGTGCTCTCGCCCTGCCCATCCTTAACCTCCTGCCCCTTTGGCACAATCTTAAGCGAGAAGTCCACATGCTTCGTACCCTGATGGATACTACTACTCGAAATAACATCCACATCATCACTAACATAATCCTCCACATTCTCCTCAGTCAACCCACCACTAACCTCCACAAGCGGTCCCCTAGGCCCACCTCCATATTTCTCCTTCAAACTTCTCGCCGCCTTCTTCATTTCCTCTGGGGTGAAGTTATCAAGCATGACTACATCAGCACCTGCATCTACTGCTTGTTCTGCTTCTGAGAGCGATTGGCATTCAACCTCTACTTTGATGGCGAAACCTCCTGCGGCTTTGGCGGCGGAGACGGCGGTGGCGATGTTGTTGTTGCAGGCCCAGATGTGGTTGTCTTTGAGCATTGTCATGGTGGAGAGGTCTTGACGGTGGGGGTCGCAGCCGCCGACTATCATGCCGTATTTCTCGACGAGGCGGAAGCCTGGGGTGGTTTTTCTGGTGCCGGCGAGGGTGTTTTTGTAGCCCGCGTTGCGGAGGAGGGTGAGTAGGGAGTGGGATCTGAGTGTCTGGTTAGTGTCTTTGTTTACAAGAAGGGTAGAGGGGGGAATGTACTTCGTGGCAATGCCTGAACATCTAGCTACCACATTCAAGGCTACTCTTTCGCCGAGAAGTAGGTTCCGTGTGGGACCTGTGACGGTGGCTACGTGTTGCTTTCCATTCTGGCCTACGAGGTTGCCTTCCTTGACCAGCCATTCTACTTTACAGTCCAGTTGCTTGAAGATCTCGTCTACAAAGGGTACACCGGCGAGGATACCAGGGGACTTGGCGAGGAGACGGGCAGTTGCGGGTGCAGCGCCAACCACGAAACCGCCATAGTCGAAGGAGGGTGTGTCTTCAGCTAGCCAGGCAGAGATGACGCTGGTCCAGGATGGAGGCAGCAAGTGTGCTGGGTTGCCATGGGCGGGAGCTCCAGAGGTAATAGGCATGTTTGAACAGATGCGTAGTGGTTTCTCAGAAGACAGAGCACGTCAATGCTAGAGTCCAGAGCTGTCACTGCATTTTGAAACGGCGGGGTTTCGCGGGGTTGTCAAGACTCCGAACGTTCCCGCGCCCGGCCGACAATCCCGACATCGCCTTGAATGACTCCAAGATCAAAGCACGACTTCGAGTCTCCAACAAAAGGAGAGTCCAAGTGTTGGAATGCCATCGTCTTGGACACTGCCAAAGTCTATACTCAGCCTGATTGCTGATATCGAGATAAACAGTATGCAAGTGAGGTCCAGCCTTTATCAGAAAGTATATGTATGACCCCAATAATTGTCAACTTCCCCACGGAAGCATCGACCCCAACACCGCCTATCTCTACCCTTATCATTGACCCCAAACCTTTTCCAATCTTTCGAACAAGCATGCAAGCAAGATCGCCCAATCACCATGCACCTGCGGGCGGCAGTCCTGTTAAATGCTCATGATACCGTTGTTTGAAACTCATGGTCCCTGTCTATCACCTCACGTGGCAATCATGGATACGACGGGGTGTGCACCATCTCTGTTGGGGTAACTCATGACTAGCAATGCACTATGAATACCATTGATCTTCCTGACTTCTGTCATCCATCAATCTGTCCATCTTTGACAAGACACCCATCATGTCTTCCACGCCATCACTCCACGAAAAAGGCCTTCACGTGGGAACACAGGACCCCGAGAGACTCGAAGGCATCGCCGAAGACTTTGAGGTCTTCAAGCAAACAGAAGATGGTGTCAACTTTCGAACAGTAGGATGGCCCATGGCTACCGTCATCTTCCTCAAGACTATCTTTGCCCTTGGAGTTTTATCTATCCCGGCCGCCATGTACACGTTAGGTGCCGTTGGAGGTGCACTTAGTGTCATTGCCTGGCAAGCCCTCAACACCTACACAGCAGTACTACAAGGAGACTTCCGAAATAATCATCCCAGATGCCACAGTATCGCCGACATGGCTGGAGTAGTGGGAGGTCCCATCATGAAGGAGCTCACTGGTGCATTGTTCATCGTCGCCTATGTTCTTCTTACCGGCTCTGGTATTGTGGGTGTGTCCATCGGTATCAACGCCCTCTCTCACCACGCCGCCTGTACTGTTTGGTGGACTCTCGTTGCCACAGTCTTTGTAGCTCTTGCCGCCTCAGTCCGCAAGTTCCACCAGATCGGCTGGCTTACCTGGATCGGATTCGCCTCTATCTTCACTGCCGTCTTCATCCTCGTCATTGCAGTGACGACACGCGATCGTCCTGCAGCTGCTCCTCAGACAGGTGACTATGAATTTGGTTTCTACGCCATGGCATATCCAGGCTTCGCTGCCGGCATGGTTGCCTCTTGCACTATCTTCGTATCTGGTGCTGGTACCAGTGCTATGCTTCCCGTCATTTCCGAGATGAAGAACCCCAGAGATTATCGCAAGGCTCTGTTCATCTGTATGGCTATCGTCACAGCTGCGTACCTCAGCTTCAGTCTCGTAATTTACCGCTGGTGCGGCAAATGGGTAGCTTCCCCCTCTCTAGGCGTAAGATCCCCTCACTCCTTACATCCTCGCAGCAACTCACTAATACCCCACAGTCCGCAGGTCAAACCATCAAAATGGTAACCTACGGCATCGCTCTCCCCAGCTTAGTCGTCAGCGCCTGCCTCTACCTCCACGTCGCCGCAAAATACATCTTCGTCCGCCTCCTCCGCGACTCCCCCCACCTCCAATCCAACACCCTCATCCACTGGACAACCTGGCTCTCCTGCACCTTCGGCCTCTGCATCATTTCCTTCATCCTCGCTGAAGCAGTGCCCATTTTCGAATACTTGCTTTCCCTGGCTGGAAGCATTTGCTTTGCTCCGTTGGCGATTTCATTGCCTGCGTGGCTTTGGATGCATGATCATATGCATTATCGCAAAGCACATTTTGGGAAGAAGGTTATGTTTTGGATGCATGCGTTGTTTATTCCGTTGGGCATTTTTGTTATGGTGGGGGGGACTTATGGGGTTGTGGTGCAGATTATGGAGGCGTATGCTTCGGGGCAGATTGGGAGTGCGTTTTCTTGTGCTGATAATTCGAATTCGTCTTAGATAGATGGAAGAGTAGGATGGGTTATGTTACGTTATCTACGATTTTATTTCTTCTTATGTAGTTCTGGAGATTACTCCACCCTTTGATGTATCGATTTTCTTCTTCTATCAAAATGCAGAAAGTCTTGTTTGTATACTTGCTTGTCTACTGAGAGCCCCTGGCGATGGGACTTGTCTCCGGCTTTCACTGGACCTGTGATCATTCAGCAAAACACTGTGTATCTTCATAGTGATACACCTACCAGTACGTCTATTGAGAGAAATTATACCCATCGAGAATAACAGGCAAACTTGCATCTATCAAAATGCACAAAGAAATGCGTATCCAACATTCATCCATCGAGATGAACGAAAAAACAATATTTCACAGGAGGTACACTGTGTATGAGATTCATTGTTGCATTTGTATAGACCTCTCAGGTGCCTTCGTGATTGCAGGGAGCGACGTTTATCACTACAGCCCTGTCTTCTATCCTGCCTTTTTCCCTGACGGGGTCTATGGTTATCATCCCCTGAGTTCCTCTTTCCAATAGAGAGAAAATTACCGCTATCTACTTCTTTGCTCCCCAAATTTGAACCTTGCCGTTGACTCTTGAGTAGTATACGGTAGCTATTCACGATTTCAAAGTCAGCTTCACGTCCACGATCGAGACTAGAACCAAGAGGGCAGACTTACGAACACCATCTTCGTCGACAGGGACCTCCTTAGGCACATCAGGATAATCAGGATGTTCTTGACGTGCTGCCGTGGCTTGAACAGGGGTAGCACCAGATTGAGCTGAACTTGGACCGGGCTGAACAGGACGTTCAGGGGCGGGAGCTTCGGGTCCATTATGCAGGCGGAGGGAGGCCATGTTCTCCAGAGCTTGCTCAGGGGCTGAGGTCCTCTTCGTGGGGTTCTCGGGGATATGGATCTTGATTGTAGGGCGTCCGGGTGTGAGTTCTGTGTTGTTCTGTGCAGATGCCTGGGTTTCGTCGTCGATAGGACCCGAGGGGCTTGTTGTGGTTGTCTGTTCTGCGGCCTTTCCTCTGGATGCTCTTAATCTGATGGTAGGGGTGCGAGGCACGTAGACATTGATGTTTTCTTCGGTGTCTGCGTCGATGTCTGGGTTGTACCTAGGAGGTTCCTCTACAGCAGATTCTGAAGTGGTCTTGGATTTGGATGCTTTGGTAGGGGTCTTTGATATGAATGACTTGGAAGGCGTCTTGATAGGGGTTTTGATAGGTGTCTTGGGCTTGTTGCCGGACAATGCAGTCGTAGTTGTAGGTGTGTTGGAAGAAGAGGATGTGGCGGTAGTCAAGGCATTGTTGCTTGAAGAAGATGCAGTTGTGATTGTGGGCTGATTACTGAAAGAGGGTGTAGTAGTGGTCGTGGATCTAGTTGCAGTCGAGGCTGCTGCTGCTGCTGTAGCTGCTGCTATGTTTGCAGCAACCATAGCTTGGATCCTAGCCTTTTCTGAAGATCTGGTAGATCTGGTGTTGTTATTGTCCATGATCTCGATTTGCGTCGTACACGAAGTCTGAAGTAGAGAAGATGGTATCAGGATGTGGGACAGGAAGACTGGGCTTTATATGTACAGTCGAAAGGACGTCGAGAGAAAGACGCGGATGCGAGGTCTTGATTGAGAGATTCGACAATGTATATGAAAGGGAAGCAGCGTCAAGGAGAAGGAACGGTCGTGAAGTGTTGTTCGACGGTTCCGGTAAGGTCGCTGAAAGATTCAAGACATCCTCCAAGACGATGTCGTGTTCCGGAAAGTTCTCCTGATTGTTCAATAGCTGCAGATATCTTGCCAGACTTGGAAGGTAAATCAGTCGTGATGACCTTAGACAGATGTTATGTTTCTTTCTTCGAATGACAGTCGTTCTTGTTTTTTGAGAGACCTGGCCAGTTCTGGGATCACACGAGACAATGGAGGTAAATTTATTGTTGGGCCACACGTAG
The DNA here is from genome assembly GCA_024195585.1 of Aureobasidium sp. EXF-3400. Lineage (NCBI taxonomy): Eukaryota > Fungi > Ascomycota > Dothideomycetes > Dothideales > Saccotheciaceae > Aureobasidium > Aureobasidium sp. EXF-3400. Next base: position 49,857 of record SWBL01000130.1, read on the forward strand.
CATAGAGAACAGTTTATCCTTTGTGTGTGTAGGCAAGTAAGAGAAGCATAAAGCAGTGTCACCTTTGCATCAAGGAGTCTTTTCGACGCCACCCCCAAACACATAGATAGTCTTCTACCATTGTCGAAAGGCAATAGTACTGATCTATGCAGTTACAATGGAGCAAAAAGGGGCTTCCTCGCACATTGATCTTACCACCCTGACTCCGACACCGCTGGAGCGCTCACAGCGGGCCTGGGTCAGGGCTGGTAAGAGCCAATGGCTCAGCCATAGCGGCCGTGCCTGGGGATCGAACCCAGGCTGTGGCGCGAATGGTGCACCATTGCGCCACATAGGCCGCTATCTGGTGATAAACCAATCCCACAGTGTTATGAAGGCTAGAATACCTCAGTGAAGACTAAAGAAACGTCACAAGTCAAGGGAATAAGTGAATCTCCGTTTCATCTACAGCTGGCGTGGCTGGCCAGCACTCTTTGTTGCCGACTTTCACACTTTCACTCAGGATCAATGAATCACCTATATCTTCGCCATTCAATGACTTCTACTTCTCGACTCTACATCAAACACAATCCTATATACACAACAATGACAGAATTCCTCGACTTGCCCCCTGAGCTTCGCTACATCATCTACAACAACGTTCTGGAGACTATCATCGCAGAAAACGATCGCATCTGCTGGGGACCTAAGGTCTGGAAGATTGACACGGTCGTGAAACCCACCATCCCGATCAAAAGAGTAAAGATATCAGACATCAGGCCAAATGGAGAAGCTTTTCTCTTGCATGGTTTCTGGTGCCCCCCAGTCACCCACCGCGACATCGCCTGCTTGGTCTTCCTGGCTCAATCCTGCAAGTTCCTGTATGATGAAGTCTTGAAGTTCGCCTGGTCGAACTCAGATCTCGCGATCCAGGGCACACTCAACATGATCCATCACGAGCTCAGCGCTCGCGTGACATTCCCTATGACGACCTTGATCAGAAGTTGCATGGTATCCTTGGAGCTGGTTACCCACGACTCCTACAAGCTCCAAGATCACAAGACCATGGAGGCAATCGTCACACTGGTTAACACTCATTTCCCGGCGTTGAAAAGGCTTGAATTGAGGTTGCCGAACACTACACTCTCTTATCTATACAACAGGCTTGAATCAGACTCACCGGCAAGGGTTGTCTTTGCACAACTCCATCTATTGCGTCTTGAGATTTCTGTTGTCTTTCACGTTTACCAATTCCAGAAGATATCTCATCGCAAGGGTCACAACATCAACACACGATACCGTACATGTGATGAGCTGGCAGCTCTCCTTACAGCCATCCATACATCGAGCCGCACCACAGCCCTCGACAGACACCGCAAGATGCAGAATCGCGAGCTGTTTGACCTCGACTACTACCTTCTCGAAACTGTGGACCTGCGTTCCATCGCTCACCACGAAGAAGGTCTCTGTTATCTCGATCACTTGGTCTAGAACCACCAGACAAAAGCCTGTCAGCCTCGCCTCAAGAACAATCTCCCTCATATGAGATCTGCGTCACCTGAATTCGGCAAGGAGAAGTAAGCCTGGATGGGGAGGGGAGCAGCAAGATGGAGAATCAGGGCGGAGATACTGAGTCACTATACAACAAACCTGTCTTTAACCTTGAGGAGAAATCCAACAAGCATCTTAAGACCGGCACATAGTCTTACGATAGAAATTCAGAATGCAAGAACCCATTGAAGACTATGCGTTGGCCACTGACATGTCTTCATGTGATCGCTTTTGATGGTTAATACAGTACGACCAGAGATATTCACAAATGATGATACCCAATTCTAAGAACTTCTCTTTGGTTGACCGCCGGATGTGTGACTTGGTACTGTGTGCTTGCTGTAAATCGATGTAATCACCAATCGGTGTGGATCTTCAGGAGGCTAGAGCCTTTCAAGATTCTTTGTGCGCACGCCGGCGCTTGTTAGACGAGTCGAGGCTGAAAGGCTCAGTATTGTTGCTCCTGTAGTCGGCGACATGGAAGTCTGAGATCTGGCACTAGCCTCATCTCAATCATGGCGACGAAACACCCACCGATATGAGATTAACACCTCTATACCATCAAGACCAAAACAATTTTTCAGTCACAATAAGCAAAAAACCTAGCAGCCCAAGAGCTGCTAGGGAAAACCCCCTCCATCTTGCAGAGTATTCTACCTTTGCAAGTATAGAGCGAAAGTTTCTGCTTATTATGAGGATCGAACCGACGACCTCTGCAGGAAACTCTCAGGAGTTTTATCGCAAAGAGGGTGGTCTTACCAATTGAGCCACACTAACACGTTTGCTGAGGGAAAGGGTATTCCAGATCAATATATGGTCTCAATGAGTGAAGGGTAAGCATTTGGTATTTGAACCGCGCTTCCATTCACTTCCAGCCGAATCTATCATGAAAGAGCATAGTGTCGGAATTTGTTTGGGTGGCTTTCAACTGGTGTTGTTTGTCCCCGGTAGTCAGACATACAAGTATCGTTGCTTACCTCTTGTTGTGAGACAAGCAAGTGTTGTCTCGAGTGTATGTACTGCAAGTATGTCAGCTTGCGTGTTGTATTTTCGCGCTCCTCCCTCAAGCATAAAAGTCCATATCTTCCCCTCGCTTCAACCAAAGTCATCCACTTTGCAATGATGTTGTCCTTTACCAGCTTACCACCAGAGGTTCGCATGACCATCTACAACATTCTGCTGCAATCCACACTCTCCAAAACCACACGCATCTACTACCTTGACGAAGACCCTGTGGACTATGGATATTTCCCGTCGATTCGCCAAAGTCAATCCTTCAGTCGAGTTCGTAAAGACGTTAGAGATATCCGCGTACGCGATTCTCGAAGACCAGAGTACGATATTCACGACATCGACGACCTCCTCTTCCTTGCCAACACATGCCGTCTGCTTAGAGCTGAACTCCTGGCTCTTGCTTGGTCGAATGCAGATGTGCGGATCCAATCACCAGAGCTCTACAGCGACTTGCGCTACATCTTCTGCGACCTACTGTCGAGTGAGAGTTGTGGGTTTATCCGTACGCTCAACCTCGTTGTCGACCTAAAGATCTGTATGCGATCAGAGATCGAAAAGATCGTGGGACTCATTCGCCATCAACTTCCACGACTGGAGCAGCTGATTGTCTATATCAACATCAACCTCGACCGTCGCCCAGACGATCTGTCGCCTAGTGTGAGGGCTTTGGGAATTCTGCCCCTGCACATCACTGTCAAGTTGCGGTGCTTCCCAACTCGGTATCTGGTGTCTCGGTGCCATCGCGGTAGAGCGCCTCCAAATACATCCAGACCCTCAATGTATGTCGGTTGGACTGAGACAGCCTATTGGTCCGTGAATACGGCATTGCGCGTTCTTCAGGCCGAGCTCAGTCTGGTAGGCCAAGAACGCAGAGAAAAGCAGGCGGAGAGGGAGTCAAGTGATCAAGTCTGCGATATCCTCGAGGCTACAACCGAGATGCGTTCTCTTATGAGCGGCTGAACTGGCTGCATGTGTCTTATATTGATGAGTCAAATACAGCTTCTCAGATCAATACCTCTTGCAGGAAGGATATGTCCGCTGCTGGGGCCAGGAAGGTGATGATTGAACATGGTGGAGATTTGAGAAATATTATTACACCGGAGTTCGGGCTTTCAGGGAACGAGATAGAACATCAGCAGAATTAAATGCATTTTAATGACCATCAAACTGTCGTCGAGCAAGGTGGGACGGGATGAGGTTGGTCGAGACTTTGTTTCGTATCACATGCGAACGCCGCTCGACGTCATCCTTGACAGCTTGCGCCACAGTCAAACACGGCAGAGATCAAGATTGAAACCACCATCAAAAGAACCCCTCTCACCTTTAAGAATAATAAATACACCTTCAAATATCCTAAGATCCTAAGACACCGTTTTTTTTGCTTTTCTTAAAACCTACAGAAACAGATGCAAACAATCAACATGTCTTCATACTTTGACGTCCTCTCCTGGACCCGAGCACGCAAGAACCGCGAAGCACTGGAGAAAACCAACCCTCAGAACCCCGTCCTCAATGACGATGATGAGGAATTTTTGCAAAGGATTACTAGTCAAGAGGCACCTGCCCCTCCACTCCCTACCATCGAGCCTACAGTCATCGATGATGAGGGAAATGAGAAGAAGGCTGATGTATCGCAAAAGGAAGCTGCTGAGATGATTCTGCCTGCGAGTCCTGGTGAGACTAGCGAGAAGAGGACTTGGGCGAGTTATATTCCTAATGTCGGTGCGCCGTCGGTGCCAGCGATTCCTGCTATGCCTTCTTTGGCTTCGTTGAGAGGTCGTAAGGCAGATGCTAAGGTGGATGAGAAGGATGCAGTGAAGCCTGAGGATAGCGAGGCCAACACAGAGGCTGCTACTGAAGAGAAGGAGTCGTCAGCTCAGGAGCCTGTCGCAACATCTACTCAGGACAACAAGAACGACTTGGCAGATCAAGTCGCCGAAACTGCCCAAGCCGCAAAGGAGGCCACTCTGGAAGCCAAGGACGAAATCGCCAACGAGGTGACAACTGCACCCGCATCTGAGGAGACCACCAAGGAATCTGGAGATGCATCTATAACCGACACTGAGTCGAAGCTCGAGTCTGACACCACGGAGAAGACTGTGGACAGCACACAGCAAACCACAGACACCAAAGAAGAGAAAGCCACAGAACAAACCTCAGTCACCAAAGACGACAAGTCCACCGAACCCACCCAACGCACCTGGGCCTCCTACATCCCCAGCGTCCCCACCTTCGGCCGCACCATCGCCGAGGCAGCCGCAGCATCCCAAACCCCCGAAGCCAAAGAACAGGACGAACGCGAAGTCTCCGTCCTCCTCGACCGCCTAAACCTCTCCGCAATCAACAACCGCGTCTTCAGCTTCAGCGACCAATCCCAGAAAATCTACGGCGAATTTACCTTGATTCTGAAAGATATCGTCAATGGCGCCCCCACAGCCTGGGAAGATTTGGAAACCCTCCTCAAAGAAAACGAAAAGCACCTTGAGCAAATGTTCAAAAACATGCCTCCTTTTGTGCAGACGTTGGTCAAGTCTTTGCCGTCAAAGTTTGCCACTTCTATGGGACCGGAGATCATGGCAATGGCTGGAGACAAACCTGGCAATGATCTCAAGAAGCAAATGGAAGCTGCTGGCAAAGCTTCTTCTTCCCTCGGTGCTCAAAACATCAATGTGGATCTCAAGAAAAAGCAAAAGAGAAGGGTTCCGAATATCAAGGATCTGTCCCAGAAGGGAACGGTTACTAGTATGTTGACGAATATTGTCAACTTCTTGAAGCTCAGGTTCCCGGCGTTTGTCACTGGAACGAATGTTGTGATGAGTTTGTCTGTGTTTAGTAAGTTCCTCCTCCCTTACCATCCTACTCCTCCTGATGATCGTTTTGCTAACCTACCTCTCCCACAGTCCTCCTCTTCGTATTCTGGTACTGTCGCAAGCGCGGCAAGGAAACTCGTCTACTCCGCGAATCCGAGTCTGCAAAACACTCTGCCAATGTTTCCGAAGTCGAAACCTCATCTTCAGAGGACGAGGCCGAGGATGAAAAAGCAAATCTCAAGACCAAAGAGGTAGAGCAAGTAGAACAAACAGCAGCTGCAGAGGATGAAGAACAATCAGATGAAGAAGAGATCAAACTCGCAAATGCAAAGGCATATGCAGCTGCGATGAACAGGTCGGCTGTGGGAGGACCTGACAACGCGGCCGCTCTGCGTGCGAAGAAGATTTTGGAAGGGTTATAAGAGCGTAGGATGAGATGAGAACAAGAAGTCTTGAGAGAATAGGATAGGAGCAGGAGAGGAGATGAGGAACACGAACTTGATGAGACTATGCAAGGGAGCTTTGATATTGAAACTTTCAGAAGGCTGATGATGGTAATGATTGCTTGTTTTTGGTTGTGGTGCCTGCCTACTGTTACTTAATGAATTCCACTCCTCTTGATGATCACGTACTGTCTGTTGCACTGTACCATCATGATAATCAGCGAGTTTCCAGAGAAAGTGAAGAAACTTACCTATTGGAGCATGAGGCCGGCCTGAACAGCAACATCAGAACACACATCTCAGGATGATGAGCCAACGTGAATGATTTCTGAACTCATTTTTGTATTCGAAAAATTGAATTGGTATCTGAATTTGGTTGGTCCCCTTTTCCCATTTTTTGAGCACCTTCGCCATGCCAATGAATGCCACGCTTCACGAAATATATTAAAAGAGAAGAAAAGAACAGCACACAAAGCAAAAAAAGTAGCCATATGTTCTCTCCTCTTTTTGTGTTCCTCCCCCATATGCAGGCGCTCTGATTAACCCAAGAGCTCCTCTGTGAAGGGGGAAAAATGTATGAAAAAGCAAGAAAAAGAAATAAGAAAAGAAAAAGCGATAAAAAGCAGAATCTCATTAAAACGTTCCAAGAGTGAGATTGATATCGTGAGATATCAACCAAGGCGTGTAGCGTGAAGCTGGAGGCGTGTGCCGGTTGCGTCGCGACCCACGGCCTCTGAGATTAGAAGAACGCCCTCGGGATTCTTCTTCTGGTCGTGCAGTGAGTTGCAAGCGTCGACGCGACGGCGCTCGCGCTCACGCACAACATCGCCAGCGATGGTGAGCAGCGTATCGATGCCCAAGTTTGCAACCAGCTGTTCGTGCTCCAAAACAATCTTCAGTTGGTCGAAAGACAGCGACAAAAGTGCAGACGACAGCAGATAGCTGGGCGAAGAAGTGTCAGAGCTGCTAGGGGTTGCTGAGCCGAAACGAATATTTGACACAGGACGCTGACCGGACTGCATGTCTGTTGAGGCAAAGACGGAGGAGGATCGAGATTCGGGACGAGATTGAGAGTTGTGGTTAGCACCAAGGCGAGGCACAGAAGAGAACTCGGAGGCCGATGCGTCAAAGACAAAGTCAGGGTAGATGTTCGAGGTGATCAGGTACAGAGCCTGGAAGACAATCTGATCGGCGTAGGGTCCGTACAAGCAGTTTTCACTGAGGCACCAGCCACAGGCTGAGAAGAATAGGACAGTCTCGAGCTCGTTGAAGCCAAGGATACGCAGAGCCATGTTATAGGCGTGCTGGACAATGGGTTCAGCACTCAAGAAGTGGCCAGCGGCGAGGTATGACAAGACGTAACGCATGCGGGAAGCAGGAGTGCTGGCAGGGTTGCTGAAGATGTACATGGGTTCGATCAAACGGCCACCGTAGACGTAGCGCATGGCATCAGCGAACGCAGAAGCGTCTTGGAAGCAGTAGCTGCGAGGTATGTGGACGATAGTAGCGCGCGAGTGGGTACGAGTCTGGGGCAAGCTGTTGATGAGCTTGAGGAAGCCAGGGTAACGAGCAATGATGATGCCATGTACGGGCAGCATCAAAGGGTTGGTAGATTGATTACCCGAGTAGAGCTCAAGAAGGTAGTCAGCAAAGTCGTGCTGGTTCCAGTAGGAAAGCACATAGTCGGCCAGATGCTGCACGTTGTTGTTGGGAGGGGGCGGAGGAGGGTAAGATGGCTGGGGAGCATGGTACTTGTGTGGCACGTAGCCATCAGGGGTAGCAACGGCAGAGTCACCAAGAGGGACAGATGGTGTGCGCGAGGGCGAAGAAGCGATGCTTCCGAAATGGGCGGCGCCTCCATTGGTGTGTGCAAAAGCGTGGCCGTTGGTCAATGGAGGAGGGCCCATGGCAGCCATGGGAGCAGGAGGAATACTGGGTGCATATTGCTGAGCAGAAGGATAGCTGTCGTAGGGAATCACTCCAGGAGCCATAGTAGACGTGGGTGGAGGAAGCACGAAGGCCGAGCTTGACAGGGCAGCAGGTGATGCGCTGGACGAGTCTCGAAGGCCGCCAAAGACGAGGGATTCGCTGTGCTTGTTGTACTGATGCTTGGGGATGAATGGGAGAGCTTGAGCGTCTTGGTAGTGAGGTTGACGGCGAGGAGGAGGAGCATTCACTCCTATTTATTACTTAGCATCTTGTATGGGACATGAGGAAGGTACAACTTACCGTTGACCTCCTTCTTCTTCTCTTCAACCACTTCCTTCTTGACATGCAGCTCTTCCTTGTTCTCGACAAGCTGTTTCTCCTCAGAGGCTTCCTTGTTCACAGCAAGCTCCTTGACAGATTCCTCCTCAGCGGCCATCTGTTTGGCTTGCTCATCTTTTGTTCCATTGAGCACTACGGCGCTCCCATCGCGTTGATGCGCATTTGCGTCTTCAATGGCATCCACGTGCGTTGGGACTTCCGGTTTGACTGCGGTGGCCGAGAGTGATGCGCTCTTTTCCTTGTCGCTGGCGAGTTGTTGGTCGTTCTTGCCTGCCGGAACGACTTTTGCGCGGCGGATGGTGAGTTGATGCGGAATGGCAGGAACGATGCGCTGCCGAGCCATTGGCTTCGAACTCATGATGCGGATGAGATGGCGACGAGCTTCGTACTCCAGAGGCAATAAACCAATATCAACATGCGCCTCCGGAGTGAGGTGCCTGCTTTGATTCTATTTTCCACTGTAGACAAACGCCTCTCACTACTCAGTCCGTCATCCGCGGGGCAGCGCTCCATCAACTTTTTGCGCTAGACATGGTCCGTGCACTATTTCATGTTTTTTGGCAGACCAAGTTGTAACACCAGACCCATATCCTTGCTTGTTGACCTATCATAATTCTAGTTGCAGAAGAATGCTGCTATCACAGACTAGTGGTTCGGTGTACTTGTGCCGTACACTGCTCAGGGTTCTCTACCGCTCCTGATCTTGTCCCGTTTGCTTCATCGTTTCCTCTTCTAGGAGCTTATGACTTTGTCGTTTGAGTGTTTCACATGAATTGCGGGAACTTGTTTGTCAAAATCCTCTTCAGATGCTTACATTGATGTTTGTACAAAGCGGCTTGGTATCATTACCAACCACTGGTCTGTTTCGTATCGAACATGCAGATCGATCTATGCAGCTTAAGCCTTGACTTCGTCGCTTTCTTCGACCTTGAAGCCCCTATCGGCCTTGATGCCGTGTCCAAATACAGGCAACCCCCTGTTGACAAGCTCTTCCTCGATCAACTTCCATCTGCCAACGGCTCTGTCCTTGTGGACTGGTGTTTGACGACCTCCGCGAACCTGGATATTGCGGTTTGCCATGAGCTCGTCGTTTGCGAGAAGGGCAAAGGACAACTTCTTAGGCTTGGGCTTGGTGAGAATGGCTTGTTGGAAGTCCTTGAGCGTTGTTGCTCTGTGCATGACGATATCTGAAATTTGCATCTTTGTGGAGGCTCGCAGGATCTTGGTGAACTGTGTTTTCGTCGTATTAGTATGGTCGGTGCATTTGCTCTGAGCTCTCGTTCGCGTACCTTGAACTTCTTCTTTGGGTCGATGACGGATTCCAAGCCAGTTGATTCCACTTTGAGGCCAGCCTCGGTCGCGGCCTTGAGGATTCGCTCTTCTGCATCCTTGGGTGTCATTCCACTGCTGCTGTGCACTTTCTTCCATCTGAAACAAACAGTCAGCATGAGTTTAGCCATAGACAAACTGGTCTGCTTCGTACCCCTTGTACTTTGGCTTGTCGTCAAACTGCTGCTCAAGCCACTTCTCGCTTCCTATGCGTTCCAGACCCTTGCCCTCGGATGCCATAACGTATTCCTTGTCCTCTGACGGTGTCTTGGCCCATCCTTCTGGCAGATTCTCCCTTGGTAGATACCATCCTGGGAAGTCGGGCTTTCGTGGTGTGTCGTCGAAGTCTGCGGAGCCGTTTGTAGCGACATCGGTTGAGTTCTCGTCCTTCTTCTTGCCGCCAAAGACAGACTTGAAGCGGTCGGCGAGCGCGGGTCGGGCAGCGGAGGTCTGCAATTGACGTTGTTGCGAAGCGGCGCTGATTCGTAGTTGGCATGATCTGCAAGTGCTGGAGGAGACATTGGGAGTCGCCAGTTGGCTGACAGCTCGTCCAAAGGTAGATATCCGCGACATGATGTGTGTGGTAATGGCGTGTCTTGCGACCGTCAATTTGTTGCTCGCCGCATCTTTGGCAAGTCCGACTTTCCGCCAAGAATTTCAGCTTGGGCCTCTTTCCTCTTTGACCCTCATGCGACTCTCGACGCACCTCCGATGAACACAAGAACATCATATCCTCATTGGATCGTTGTTTTGTCTAATTAGGTCCTGCTGCAGTAAGGAAATCGAAGTCAGCGCCCTCCTCAGCTTGATTCACACATCGCTCGTACAGCCCGCGATATCCTCGCTGCTTCCCACTGATCCTTTTCGTACCATGCTCTTCCTTCTTCTTGGCCGCTACTCGTGCAGCAATACGTTTCGTCAGCTCTTCGTCTGACACGTGCAGTCTGAGAAGCCTCTTTTCCACATCACATTCAATCAAGTCTCCATCTTCCACACACCCGAATACAGAATCCGGTAGTGCTGACTCCGGAGAGATGTGCAAGACGATTGTGCCGCCAGCTGTGCCAGACATGCGTCCGTCGGATATGCGCAACATATCCTTGACACCTTCAGCTCCTAGTTTGCGAGGAATCGGGATAACGCCGGCTTCCGGCATACCAGGATTACCGATTGGTCCCACGCTCTGCAAGACCAGCACTGAGTCTTTGGTTACGGGTAGGTCTGGGTCATCGATACGCAAAGCCATGTCAGCTGTGTTCTTGAAGACTACAGCACGACCCGTGTGGCTGAGAAGGCTTCTGTCCTTTGAAGCCGCTGCTTTCATGACTGCTCCCCTAGGAGCTATGTTCCCACGCAAGACCACGATCCCCGAATCTGGATATAGTGGATCTGATAGTGGTCTGATGAGTTCGCTTGAATACTTGAACGTTTTGAATGGTGTAGCCTCAAGTTCTTCGCCTAAGGTCTTGCCGTTGATCGTCTTGGCTTCCAGATGCAGCAATGGCTTAAGTGTATGCAACAAAGCAAGTATGCCGCCAGCATTATGGAAGTCGGTCATCTATACACTGTCAGCTTGAACATGGCAAAGGTCTCGATTGCTTGTCGCCTACGTAGTTGTCTCCTGTCGGCTTGAGGTCAACAAGCAGTGGTGTCTTCCTGCCGACCTCGTCGAAAGTGTCTAGAGTGATTGATCCAGCAATATCGGGGTGTCGGTTCACAATAGCCATCAAGTGCACTACAGCATTGGTCGATCCTCCAATAGCCTGAAGCACAGTGATGGCATTGAGAAAGGATTCCTTCGTAAGTATCGACTGAGGAAGTCTTTTGGCGGCAGCAGCAGCGACTGCATTAGCACCAGTCCGTTCAGCAATCCTCAAACGCGCCGAGGAAACAGCTGCCGCCGAAGCACCGTCGAAAGGCATCAGACCCAGTGCAACAGTGATGCAAGCCATGGTACTCGCAGTCCCCATCACACCACAAGTTCCTGCCTGTCAACGATCAGCAAAATGATCAACAGATAGAAAAGACAAACTACTAACCGTAGGAGCAAGCTCCTCATTAACAGCACCAATATCCTCCATATCAATTTCTCCCGCCCTATACGCCGCCCAATGACTCCTGCAATCCGTACAGGCACCCACTCTCACTCCTCTACTCGATCCGGGCATCATAGGTCCCGTAACCAGCGGCAAACACACCTTATTCGCCGAAACGGCACCCATCAATTGCGCAGGAACAGTCTTATCACACCCACCAATCGCAACCACCGCATCCACCGGTTGCGCTTTAATCATCTCCTCCGTATCCATACTCATTAAATTCCTCAAAAACATGCTTGTCGGCGACGAAAAACTCTCATGTACACTGATGGTGGGAAATTCAATGGCTAGACCTCCCTGTAGATGTATTCCTCGTTTTACTGCTTCCAGGAGTTGGGGTATGTTTGCGTGACAAGGGTTGAATGCTGAATATGTGTTTATAATGCCGATTATGGGGCGTGAGAGGGCATCTTCGCCATATCCGACTGCTTTGATGAATACCTTTCGGAGGAAGAGGGAGAAGTGGGCGTCGCCGTAGGATGTGAGGCCTTGTCGTAGGCCGGTTGTGGCTGTGAGGGGTTTGGAGAGGTCGTAGTCATTTTGAGGATCGATCTTAGCTTCTTGGTTTTCCATGATGTTTGGATGTCTGTACTGAGAATGAGGAGATTGTATTGGATGAAGTAGTCTTTGGTATGGTCATGAGTGTTGTGGATGATGTGATTGGAGATGCCCCACTATACCCCTCCGCACTTCTCTCCAGGGTCCTTTGGCTTGACTTTAGCCGCATGTCTAATTATCAGGTATAAAATTGCTGGCTGTCATCTTCGCTGAGATCTTGGTCCGTAATAAAAATGCAAAAGGGGAATCATCTTCATTTCGGCGGTCTGAGCTAACGGGTCTTCTTTCCAATTCGCCTATTGTACTCTCTGCGATATGCGTCCTGGAATGATTCAGCGTCCGGAGCAAGAGGTTTGCTCAAGGCTCTTTTCCTCTCAGCTTGACGCTCGTCGAGCCCACCGATAGTTTCATCTGCGTCTCTGATGCCGGCACATTGCTGTCTATACCTGATTTGTTCCATGCTGCTGCCATAGTGCACAGCAGACACTGTGACAGGTTCTTTATGATCGTTCTTGTCTGCCTCCATACTTTGTTGACGAGTGTTTGGAGTGCTTGGTCTAGCTTGCAGCTTCGATGGCGTTCTCGGCATCTCATATCCCTCTTTTGACTTATCGTTCGAGCTGTGGCGTGCTGTCCTGGTAGGATCAATGACAACGAAGTCGTCCTGGTCACTGACAACTGACCAGCTATCGTCAGATTCATCGTCTGAAGATAGAGACACGTTCGTCATGTCGTTCTCGGTAGCCAGACTGAGGTCGTCCATCAATGCCGTCAGGACACTAATAGTTGATTGTGGGACCTCGGGATTTGTGTGAGCGGTTGTCTCGTCGCGTTGGATGAGTTCCACAGGTTTCTTCGCTTTTATGGTGTCTAATCTCGTAGTTGCTTGTGCTTGGGGTACTTTGCTGATTTGTGCGACACATGGGTCATCGATTGCATTCGTTTCTTGAGGTACGGCTCCGATTTGTACGAACGCGTCCGACATCGCCATCTGGAGGCCACACTGCAAGGCATAAGCTGATGGGTTGTCGGACTCGGTGTGGGACATGTTGTTGGCGAAGATGTCAAAGTGTCGGTGGGTAACTGCGCGGTTTTTGAGATGACTTCGCCGGATCCTTTTTTCCGATGACCAGACAGATGATCGGGGAGAGAAGTGTAAACAACCAGCCATCGGAGGTCCTCGACTTCTTGTACCTTCCACAATTCACTCATACTAACTCACTTTTCCCGTGCACAGGCCGCCTGCAAACCACGAGAGCCACGCTTATGCTTATGCTTAATCTGCAATGCTCACTACAAGCCGCTGCTTTTCAGAAATTATCGCAGGCTAGATCTTCATCGAGACAAGATGACTATGGTCAGGACGAGACGGTGTGTTGTTGGTGGTGGTATGGTTGAAGCTTTTTGGAGACGCCCCACACCACTCTGCACAACTCTCCCGACCTCTGTATGTGTCAACCGAGCTACGACACCACATGTCCTGACCTTTGCTCTCACGAAAGGTGATCAGAGCTTGTGGCAGGTATGTCAGCCGTATTTTCCTAAGCAAATCGAGCCTCCACAGTGGCAGATTGTATTGTTGCGGCAGATCTGAGAGGAGTAGACGCCCACGGCGTTGACAGGATCCCTTCTTATGTAGCTCGGATCCGGCAAGGCGTATTGGATCCAGCAGCAAAACCAGAGTCGAAGGAAATCACACCTGTTGTTGCTCAAGTCGATGGCAAGAACAGGTTTAGGTTTGTTGCCGCGAAGCTCGGTATGGCCAAGGCTATTGATATGGCCACGATATTTGGTATCGGCACGGTATCGATGAAACACTCCAATCACTTTGGAATGTCGGCATGGGTGGTGCGCAAGCTTTGAACGCTGGGCTCATGTCCCTTGTGTTCACCAACTCTTCTCCAGCATTACCGGTCTGGGAAGGCAAGTCAAAGCTCATGGGGGTGTCGTCTATTGCTTGTGCGGCTCCTGAAAATGGGCATCCTTTCATCTCGGACATGGCACCATTCATCGCAGCGCGCGGCAAGATACAGAGCGAAGCGCCGTGGTGAGAATATACCCAAAGACTGGGCACCAGACTCCGACGGCCGACAGACAAATGACCCATCGAGAGCTCTCGAGGGTGTCAAGTTACCAATGGGTGGCCCTGAAGGCAGTGCATTGGCCGTTATGATGAATGTTTTCAGTGCAGTATTGTCCGGTCCTGGTTTTGCTGGTCATGTCACCAACCCATATGATCCATCACGGCCAGCGAAATTTCTTAGTAGCGATCAAACCAGACTTATCCATAAACATGATGAGTTCAAAGAGAGAATGGAGTATCTTAATCAACGTGTCGTCGGCTCGTACGAGATGGCTGGAGTCAATCGCATCTATATGCCTGGCAAATCGGAGCAACTCATCCAAGAAGAGAGGGTGCGATCGGCAATCCTCTACGTTGAAGCAGAGATCGAGGCGTTGAACGAAGAGGCCAAGAGGATTGGCTCATACGAGATCATGGTGACGGACTGGGAAGAGCAGACGGAATCCAAGAACTGATCGTCAGCGTTTCGCTGTGCAATGATGAGGTGCAGTCTCTTTAGACCAGGAAATAAGAGTAGCCATCGCGATCTCCTATCGCCTACTTACAGTGGCCTATTGTATGATGATCCCCTCCCCATACAAGGCAGTGCGGCTGTGCCTAATCTTTGTATATATCTGGGCAGCCGAAGCAGAGAATTCTTTCATATTAGGCAATCGCATTCGGTCATGATCCGGATTTAATCAAGAGAGTGGAGTGCTAATGTCGAAGAGTCGGACTGTTGGAGACGGCCGACACAGAGACTCGGCGTGTGACTCGGTAAGAGGTGTGGGTGCACAGGCCGGAAGTTGCGACCGACTGATGACGCCGATTTCAATGTTGGTCCCAAGTTTTCTTCTGCAAGTTCCCACCCATCTCTGACGTTTGGCTGATGAATCAAACAGCATCCTCGATCATCGAGGCGAGAATGTTCATCGTTCGATCTGTCCTGGGGCGACGAAACAGATACAGGTAGGTGTTTGTAGATGTGATGCCCTGTCAGCACCAAGCAGCATCCCCAGGGGCTTGCTTTCTTTTGCCGGATCACACAATACAAGACTGGGGCGATGGCACGATCCTCGTGTGCCGCTCCGATACCTGCGAACGACCATGCGCCGAACATGTCTTGAAACGGCTCTCCCAAATCCTCCTGCTTCCCCGGTCCCACTTTGATGGTTTTTCCAAGCGATAAGAGTAGCTATACAATTCTGGTGCGTGGTACTCGTAGTAGAGCAGTCATACTCCATGACTTCATACTCGATGCCTCTGTCTCATTGCCACCAGATCATCGTGCCCCTTCTGCATCATGTTTGTTACAACCCATTTTAAATGATGTTGTAGCTCGCGATCTTCAGGGCCCTCCCGAAGAGCCTCACACTTGCACGCCCGCTGCTCCACTCTGGCACCCGGATCATGATCTCCAGGTCAGATGCGCTCATAGACGGCTTCGATACACGCCTATTCCACGATCTCCGCCTGTGTTTCTGCACCGCTCGTATGATGAAGACTGACTTCTGAGTAGCTGACTCTCGCATACGCAGCCTTATGTTCCCGTACTTCTCCGCAATCGCGACTATTCTCACACCACCGGCCTGACTACGGTTTTGCTAATAACAATCCTGCGAATCTTCTCCCCTTCTCACTATTCTAAGCAGATTGCTTGCGCGGCTCAGATCAGATCGGGCCCCCAATAGGTACTGCCGTCATCGGGTTTCTAGAAATTTTGCATGGTGGAAGGATTACTTATAGCCATCGAGTTCGTTCCTTCTCGTCCCATCTTTACATCAACATTTAGCTCTATACACGACTACCCATAACCACCATGCCTTCCCATACTATGCACACAACCAACTCGCAAGACTCTCTCACATCAAATATGGCTAGCATCACGTTACGACCAGTCAAGTAAGTCTACCTGAACAAGGTGTTCTCTATCCCAATACTCACACCTTTCGCAGACAAGTCCGCTTCGCCTCGGAACTCTCGTTCGAAGGAGAGTCCAGTTTGTCGGCGTCAAACTCTTTCTCCGACTCGTATAAGGACTGGTCTCCTGATGCACCAACAAGTCCTACTATGCATCACGATTCCCGATTAGCGCGCGACAATAGTGAAGACAGACAATCCAGCACACGGCATACCGTTCCTTATGGTTCATCTCGGAGGGAGTCTGTAGAAGACTTCGATGATATCAAACGCCGATGGTCCATCGAATCTTTGTCTGAACAGGCTTCTGCGATAGACGAGGAGTAAGCCTGGTCACCAAAGCCTACTCTTAACGAACCTTGGTGCGCTTCATCATCAGAAGGCGCCTTTTACGATCACACGACTTTACGATTACAATGTATGCTTCTATTGGCGCTATAATTTGGGAGTACATGAGGAAAGGACGGTGCCATTGAGATTACGGAACAGGGTTATGATGACAGCCAGCGGATTTGACAACTTGGCTTGATGTGACTATATGGGACTCGGTCAGCAGGTCATATGTGCCGTTTTTAGACACGAATATCGAAATGGGGTCTGAATGGATGATTTGGAGGTCTCTCGTCGCCCAAAGAATGCTATTGGTGCGACGGCAGGTTGCCGAAATTCTCCCTGCAGCCTCACGTCAAGACTTCAGAATTTCAACTATCTCCTTTCCTCAGCACTTTCCTCAATCTGACCCGCGATTCGCTCTCTGCCCCTTTCAACCGCTTGAACTTGCATGGCATCTGTGATATAAGCGGGAATATAGCCATATACGACAAGCTCGGTCGCGCGCTTGATCTTGCGGCCTTCTCTAGTAAGTTCTTTTCCAACTAGTCCCCGCACTGTCAAATCTCTTTTCCAACGTCCATTCACGCGAGTTGTCTATGCTTGCATGCGAAAAAACTTTGTTTAAGTTCTAGAAGGAACAATGATAGTCGAGTATGCTCATCTGCCTCGCTTGTGCAATTGACCGAAGAGTCTGTCATCATGATCGTACAGTAAAGACAACGACGTTCAAAAAGAGGTATTTTTCCAACATCTTGTATCTGGTGAAGTTCAAACAGAACTCTTTGCGACCTGTCTGGAGTCGAAGTCAGTAATGCTCTGCTCGAAGATTAACTGCGAGGACTGGGATGTCGGTGAGGCCTTGACCTACTGCAACTGCTAGTCCGTTGCTTTGACAAACGTCTGCGAGTTGAGAGCTGAACACCTCGTATCAAACTGGTTTCCCAGGCGAAGACAACTAACGTGAGGTTTCTTACCACTAACTCGTGCTCTGCTCAATTCCAGCTCAATGATTGGCCTGATCGCTACGAGCTATTCTAGATTCACCGAGTCAATTACTTCTGCCAGAGAGGCTAAGTCTGCGAAGCATCAACAGGGGCAGAGTCCGAGAAGTGACTACACCGAAAAGTCGCTGCTGCATAATACTGACCGGGACTAATCTCAGAGTAGCGTCAAGGCAAGGGACCGTGCGAAACGCCTCTCTTCTGAACGAGATGATAGCACAAGCACTTGCCGTCTAGAACAGTTCTACTCTGCACCGCCAACAATGAATGACTCTTTGCATGTCAGTCTGTTGGGCAAGAGCCAAGTGAAGTTTTCAGCTCTCCTCCAACAGTGTCGGAGATGCCGATAGGTTATCAGAGGCGCAACAAGAGTATATAAGCCACTCGAAGGACGTCAAAACCACAAGACAGAACAGCACTCAACCATCATCGATCTCATACTATCGATCTCTCGGACATCATGCGCACCTCCATTGCTCTGAACAGCATCGCCTTTGCGCTTTCAGTCGCAGCTTTGCCCTTGGAAGTCTCATCTAATAATGCCACGAACATAACTGTGCCCGCCGGCATGTACCTTGCAGATGATGGCTCCATCAGGATTTCTCTTGCACGCCGTCAAGATATCGACTTCGATCTCGTGGACGAGTCGCCTGAGCCAACAGTGGCAATTGACGACTCGAGCAACTACAACCAACAAGCCGCTGTTGATGCCGTTAACACAGAGGTGGAGACCAACCCTCTTCCTCAGAGACGTGACACAGATCTCCATCGCCGCGATATCGTGGTTGAGACCTCAAATGGCTACACGTCAAATGTTCAAATCAAGAATGCGGCCATGAGCGTCCCCAAAAACTGTCAGGGTTCGGTATGTACAGTCAGCATATCTTTGATGACCCCGATAGTTAATGGTATCATAGGACACTTTCCTAGGCTCTAAGCTTTTCACCACAGGTCCCTTTGATACTACCCTTTGTGCTGCAGCTTGCACGTGAGTGGAACAAGAGCTCATCTCTGGGGACGATTTACTGAAACGGAAGGACAGTGCCCAGAGCGAATACAACGTCCGCCATCCTCCTACCAATGGTGTCGCGAAGACCTGTCAGTTCTACAATACGTACGCGATGTACAGAAACGATGTCTACCAAGGCCAGTACTGGTAAGTTGCATTTTAATCTCCATGATCTGTAGTAATCTTCGACTAATGTGTTCAGCTCTATGTATACACAAGCATGGGATGCAAGCTATGCCAAGAATGATGGCCAGTGGCGTGGAAGCGTACACTACACAATGGGCTTGAGCTACATTGCTTCCAACGCAACCCAGTCGGGAGACGTCAGTTGTCCTTCTGACGTGCCTTATCTCAGCCAGAACGGTGGAGCTTTCTGCACTGCGTTCATTGACTATGTTCCTCCCACATCGACCGTGTCGACAATCACTGTCACACCGGCCGTTTCTGTCCTGACTTCCACTCAGAGCAGCATTATCACCAACACTGCCTACAGCACTCAGCTCACCACTGACGTACAGACCGCCACTGTCACTCGCAACATGAAGAGAGATGTTCAAACTCCTGCATCTCTATCAACCTGGTCTCCTTCTCGTATCTCTGCTGCCTGCTCGTCAGTCGCGACCGGCACTGAAACCGTCACCGCTACCGAGACCGCTTCCACTCCTCTCAGCACCACTTTCACAACCCAGATGATTACACAGACTCAGACTGTTCCCACCACCGTGGTGATCAAGTCTACCACCACGAAATCCGTCGATCCTATCGCAACACCCATCAAGGGTCTCAACATCGTTCAGAACCCTTCCTTCGAGAACGGTCAAAACAACTGGCGTGTCGACTACCCTAACGGATTCAGCTGGACCGCAAACGCCTATGTCTTCACGTACGCAGGTGCAGCCCAATCAGGAAGCAATTATGCGTAAGTTTCCAAAAGTCTCAATCCAGATTAGCCACGAAGCTTTTACTGACTTGCGCAATCCAGTATCTACCATGTAGGACAAGGTGCCATCGACTTTGTTCAGACCCTGACTGGTCTATCAAACACCGCCGCATATCATCTCACCTTCTACACCCACACTTTGCTCAATGGCAACCCATGCTCAATTCAGGTTTTCATGGGTTCTGACAAGATTATGGACACTCCGCTCTCTGACAGTGCAGGATATGGATCGGCCGGGTACAATAAGCGTGATGTGGATGTTCGCCCCACTGCTTACACTCAGGATTTGCGCATCCGCCTGTCCTGTACTAAGCCCGATCACACTGCGAACCTGTTCATGGACACTGTTTCCTTCTTTGCGCTCTAAGAATGGTTTAGTTGGGAGGTGTATCTGTAAGCAATGCTTCGTGGTTAGGACAGTTTGGATTTACAAAAGTCATGCCTTAAAGGTTGATAAATACAAAATTGCAAATACTAGACGAGTCTGAATTGCATCTAAGTAATTTTCACTGTTCGGGTCGTCATTACTGAGATCATACTGTAGCTCTGTCTGTTCTGTCTGAGTCATTATGAAACACTATCCTCTCCGATCCATGGTTGAAATTCTCAACAGCGAGGCATAGAATCAGCACCTTCCACACCGACACGGCTGACCATTCAAGCTCCAGAAACAAAACTCGACAGGCCCAGCCAGATCCCGCGAATCTTGCATCTTCTCAACGATATGCGTATGGTCACTCTTCTCCTTACATCTCTCTGGCAACGACACTGTCTTTGTGTTCGCTGGCTTACTTTTCGCTATCAGACTCATCAATATACGGCCCTCCAATAGCTTCATAGCTTCAACATACCTTCCATTCTTGTCATCGCAACCTGTGGTGTGTTCTGCTTTCCCAAAACTTCTGCTTTGGTCAATCGTTCACGCAAACACTTCTTGTAGCGTGTGATGGCTTCTTCCTCGTGATCGAGTATATCCCACCAAATAGGGCTTTCGAAGTCGTCTACCTCTTCGGAGCTACTGACGGAGGAAGTATCCGAGTCGTAGCGCTTGCAGGGCTTGCAGGTGATGTATGAGTGTTGTTTGGAGGTGGGTATTGTGGGTGGAGTATGGAGCAAGGGCTCGAGATCGTAGAGATGGTTCCAGTTTGACATTTGTTGCAGTAGATGGAAGTATCGAATTTCAATGGATATCAGTTGATGAGATACTGCACAAAGAGATGAATGGTTGACTCCAGGCTTGTTTATGAGATACTCCAGACACTGTAAGCCTGACTTGATCTCTTATACCTACATTTCTTTTTCACGGAATGGATTTGTATACCGATTGCGTCCGTATGGTATTCTCGTAGACAGGAGACATTGTGCATTCATCCGGGGCGGTTAAGCTAGCCTCACCTGACGCCCAGCAGAGATCGCGACATGGTGAAGTGCCACCACCACGCGATTCTTGCCTCCCTTTGTGTCTCTCCTGCTTATGGCGATGCAGAGCCACAATGCCACACGCTGGACGTCCAATTGGGCGCAGTAAAACCCAAGGCTTCATACGCAGCGCGTGGTGTAGTGATATCGAAATTTCGCTACATCTGCTGAGAAAGCTGGCTATTGAGTGGTCATTCAAACGGGATATTATGAACATGTCCAGATCAACTGCATCTATACCCTCTGAGTGTACCGAACCATTACCTATTACCAACAAGAACACCCTTCCGCGGACAATGTTTGCGCCATAATATACTCGTAGAATCCCGATTAATCCTATTACTGAGCCAGATCTGCCATTTGATAATCCTATATTCGTGCGCTGTGATGCCTCTCGTACACCTCCGAGCAGAACAAAGAAAATGCACCTAAGTCCAGACATCATTGAGATTCTGCTTGTAGCTCAGGCAGTTGGCAGGATCTGGCACAAAGAGCAGGGTTCTGGAGAAGCATCTGTTTTGCCCATAACAACCGTCGTTCAAGCTCTTCTTCTGCCACCTCTGGTACTGATTGCCGTCGTTGACAGCAGATGTCGTTGCCATGATTGCCGTGGAAATTGCCGCGACGATCCATCTCTAGCCGGACTTCTTGTTCGTATCTCGCTTCTTCTGTAGTCATGAGTCAGAAATGTGTTTGGCGATTGGTCAAATATCTGTTACCTTCTGGAGTAATCTCTAAGGCGTGTGGGAACAGGTCGAATACTTGTGTCGCACGAATGCCTGTCTCGGGGACCGTGACCATTTCGAAGAAGTGTTTGTCTTCGTTTGTGGTAAATCAAGAAATGGGGTTTTGCTTGGGAGCCCAGGGTTTCGGACGAGTAGAGGTGCGTATATACCTCGACCTACCTATCTGGAGACACCCGAAGAAGTCCTTGCTACTACAAAGATCATGAGACTGACGAAATCGCACATAGACACAAGCTGGCTTGTTCTCGGCAACATGATCGAAACGATCCGAAAAGTGCTGTCTCGCGATCTTTCGGAGAAGTCGTGGCGTGACCGAAGCTGTATATCACCAGATGGAAGAACCTCGGCTCGCGACAAGGCGTCTTCCTTTTTCCATTAATCGCGACCGAACACCGTCAAAGAAACAATTCTTTGCAACTCTGAAACTGCGACGGCATGTCGCTAGGCTTTATGGACCTATGGACCGGATTGTTGATTCGGGCAAGCGTTTACTGTGTAACAGGCGTGTGCGACCCCTCTCCAGGACTCCTCTGGGATAACGCTTCCGAATGGGGCGTTTGCTTCCTCCCAAGAGATCAGCTATCGCTATCTCGAAGCTGCGATATAAACATGCAGCACCCTTGACCTGAATTCTAAATACAATCCTCTGATCTTTACTGAACTGCTCTCCAAGATATCTTCCACCTTTCATTTTACCAATCCGCGCAGCTATCATACAATCATGTGGTCGGTTTTGCCAAGAAAGAAGTCAGCATCTTCGCCCCGCCTCCACCAAGCAAGACCCCTCACACCTCCACAAGAGGAGCACACAATCGAAGCTTCGAAGTCAACATCGCAGCAAGCCGTCGTGATAGACGCCAACTACACATCTCAAACTCAACCCGAGAGGTTTTCAGACAAATCTCGCGGCGATGTAACATGGCACACTCTTCTCTCCGCCCCTAAAACGGCTTCTCAAGATATGTCGGCAGGCATCGCAAGCTGTCCTGCAAACACAGGCTACCTTGCGCATCACCGCCACACGCAATCAGAAATCTACTACATTATTTCTGGCAAGGGCGAAGTTACTGTTGATGGCAACGTACACACAGTGACTGGAGGAAGCACAGTGTTCATCCCTGGAGATGCTGAACACGGTATCAAGAACACCGGAGAGCAGGAGCTGAAATGGTTTTACGTGTTCCCCACCGCCAGCTTTGGCGATATCGAGTATAAGTTCTCAGAAGCGGAGAAGGTGGATGAGCGCGTTGATGAATTCGTGCCTCGCAAGGAGCCTCCAGTTCTGAAGATCTACGGCTGGGATGCATGAAGAATGCTCCTCGTTCAGCATGACGCATAATGATTGCTCGATAGTTTGGATGCACTAGTTGGAGTTTGTTGGTGGTGTTAAGGATAGTTTTTGTATAACCATTCCCCAGAATCTCAAGACTTTTATGTTAATTTACTGTCATACCTACCTTGATGGAGTTCTCAGATGACCATTTTGCGCTATATGCAGGTATCGGCCAATCATTTGCTAGCGACTGCTTAGAGATCAACATCACGCGTCCGCAAGCTGCAACTACCTCGAGACATGGCACGCAAAAGCCACAAAGCGGTGCATTCTCCCTCTTGCCATGCGACTCAAGACTCACAAATCCCAGTCATCAACTTCTCGGTCGTAATAAAAAGCTGTGCGAGCGGTATCCTTGCTTTCAGCAGTATGTAAACCATCAAAGACTCGGAAGATACACACGAAGATGGCGCCGCAGTACATATCCCTCCCACTGGACAACGCGTTCGTAGCGGTGAGCGCCAACACCACCTTCGACTCTCCAGACTGGAAATGGTCGCGAAGTAACAGCATTCTGAACGACGGATACGTGCCTTTTATCTGTGAAGCTATTCTCGTAATCCTCATCTTCACGTAAGATACACGACTCCGATACAAATATGCGAAAGCACGCTGACCCTGCATAAAGCATCTGCATCCTCGACCACAGGTTTACCAAAACTTTACGCGCAGGCCAAAGTCAAAATACACAAGCCGTATACAAAGCAGCAGTCGAACGCGAATTTGCAGACTGGCGAAGTGAATGGGAGGGTAAATTTCCTGACCTCTTCATCGGTCATGCTATCTGCACGATCTGTCTCGATCCCATCGGCGACCGAGAGACAATTCGCGGATTACCTTGTCTACACGCCTTCCACAAAAACTGTCTGGATAGCTGGTTTGAAGAATTACATGTGACGTGTCCATTGTGCAAGCAAGACATCCTGAAGCTACCTTCGCCATGCTACCGACCAGGTCCTGATCAAGTATAAACAATTGCTTGTTGCCTCATCGGAGCACTTCGACTACTCTTCCGACAAATCCTTCTAATCCGGCTGCGCCTTTTTCTCCGCGCTCTGTGCCACCAAACAGACCTGGACCGCCCCCGGGCATAACCAGAATCTTGAACCCGACTTCGACGCATTCCTTGGTGGAGTCGAAATGAAATGTCACTTGCAGGTGCTGGTGCGTGACAGCGCCAGCAGCAGCTCTGTCGGTAAAGCTGTCTTCTTGCGACCCGTTGTATTCATCAACCATTTCTGGGGATGAATCTTCGCCTACTACCTCAGAAGGCTCGGGTATTCTGCAGGACAATATCCTTGCAGACGATCGGATGCTTGCAAGATATACTACAGCTTGACTTCCCACTGCCAGCGTACCCAGATCGTCGCGTCTGAATTGTGCAACAATGGTGCTGGAAGACGTTGCAGGCTTGTTGCAGAGCACCATGCCTCTGCGAATCTTGATCGTTGTCCACGTGTCGAGAGTCTTGTCATCAACCAATTCAACGCCGACAGTACCTGCTTGATCGGCATGCAGTGTCGAGACGGGAAGGCGCAGATTCCTGATGCTAACAACTTTGACCTTGCGCCATTCTTGGTCGGAAGGTTTGTTGAAAGTCAGAGGGTTGCCTTTGAGAGCTCCTGGGAACGAGCGAGATGGTGGCAAGGCTTGGGCGAGTCGAGGACGCTGCTGAGTATCTGAGTCCTCGGAATCTTCTCCACTAGATGGAGAACAAGGCCCCAAGAACAACTCGGCTCCTGCCAATATCGTACCTCTGCTCAAATGGCCACTCAGAATGATGGCATTGGCGTCTTGAGCTTTGTTGTAGATATCCTCGACATGGAAAAGTGAGTCCGTGGTGCCTGCGTTGGATGGAGATTCTTCTCGACAGTCGGGTATAGGAAGCTCGTTCAGTACCGCGTGCAAGTTGTCGAACCCTGCACCTTGGACAGCGCTGGTCAAGACTATGGGAACTGCAGACAGAGGGTCGTCGTACAAGCAGTCAATAGTTTTACGTATGCCAGCCAACTTTTTCTGGGTGAAGCTTTGCAACTCGTGTGCTGAGACAGTGCCCGGGGAATTTGGGATCATGAGCGGTTTTCTACCAGCAGACTTGAGAGCTGAAAGCAGCTTTCCCAATGTAGCCTTCAGAACAGACAGTTGTGCCAGATCGTACTTGGTTATGACGACCACCAGAGGCAGCTGAAGGCGCAGACATAAGTCTAGATGCGCAGCAGACAAGTCGATGTCGCTAGCAGCCGGACCGAGTACTTCTGTGACCTTGTTGGAAGCTTTTACCTCGTCATCGGCGGGAACACACAGTAATACCCAATGCGGCTTCCAGCCCACGAGACCCCTGACTGTTGTTCTTCGGTACCGTGGATGTCCAGCAGAATCTGCTACAAAGACCAGACGGCCGCCGGTAGAAGCTGTGTGCATGTCGATCCAGGACGTCACACCCTCGGTAGCGTAGTTGATGACTTTTATATCGCCTGTCGGGGTGGGAGAGTAACCCATCAGTTCTTGCGTGACTGAGCTCGTGATGCCAGACGTGATTTCATGTCGATGTTTCAGCATACTCAAACGGCTTTTGCCTCGACCATCGTCTAGTGTCGATGTTGAGAGTGTGCCCAACAAGGATGATTTTCCAGACATGGTAGCTCCCGTGAGAGATATTCGAAGCTGCTCAATGGGTTTGATATCAGATGAATGATCTTGTGCCAGAGTATCGTTCACACCAGAACTGCCATTCTCGATATTCGTTGATAGGTTTGGTTTCACCAGAGCCTCAGCAACTAGAAGTTCACTCTGGCGTTCAACGAGTTCCGAGGTGCTTGTTCCGTCCAGTTGCGTCATGTAAGAGCAGGTACCCACCTTCACCATCCGCTGTACTTCAACAACGCATCCCAAGCTTGCCGCCATAGCACGTAGGTTGTTGAGACTGTCTCGCATCTCATCCTCAGCGAGGCCAACAAGAGTACCATCATCAGACACACCGATCTCATAGAGTGCACCTTCGCTCTCCTCGAGGCCTGGATGTATCGTTCCCGGCGTTGGTGGTGCTTGTAGCTCCGTTGTACTTTCCGGCAGTTGCGGCAAGACGAGACCGGTCGAGGCATTCGAATGATGCGGACAAGACTGTCCAAGTCTCCAGAGGAGCTGAGTGGTCAGGTGCTCGAACCTATCCTGCCTGTAATTTGGTGTGACAGATGGAGAAGCACTCTTGGCTGGTACTGTTGTTCCGGAGGCCGTCCGTGAAGGCCCGTTGTATTTGGAGTGTTTCGAGCCAAATACACGTGTCACAGTACTCATGTACGTATAGTTTCGACGAGGTCGAATAAGAAGATGAAGTTTATACTCAACAGGACCTTTCTGGGGCTCAGCCTCCAGCCTGGTGACATGGCCGACTTCATCCAAATATGCGGCAGGCTCAGAATCAGCAACAAAATTGCTGTTACGTGATGGTGTTCTGGAGCTGTCCATGGACTCGAGCTGTTTGAGCCATGGAGACGATACTCGCGGCTCAGTCTCGTCGAATGAGAATATAGAAGCTGAAGCCATGGTTTTGGCAAGCTCCGAAACCCCTTGATGATTAATTCAGGGTTTCCACAATCACTCGAGATGGGAACTGGCAAGTTTGATGATGAGAAACCCCGTTCCGATTGTGAGTCAGATATGTTGGATGTATAGAAGCAAGAGGAAGCGTGTGGTTCGAATCAAGAGGTTCGTGCTCGTTTGTGCACTCGAGGTATTCGCGTCGGTATTGCTTTGGAGGACGTATCAGTGGTTTGAGGTCGGACGTGAGAAGTTGTTGATAATGATTGCAGCATGGTGGCGATAGCAGGCAAGTGTGAGCACGGTATGGAGATGATGTCGAGACGGTGTCCAGGGTGTTAGACTTGAGCGTTCATTGTGCTGGCGGTGTCGGAGACCATCTTCATCAAAGCAGTTATGCAGACACCGATACTGTACAGTCACAGCGAGGTCGACTCGTAGTTGGAAATGCTTGGCGACGTGCCGGATCTCGGCGACGCGCTTAGGGTAAACGCGCGGACCATCCTTCACGTAAGCGAGCTACGAGCTATCATGTGCGAAAAACGAATAGCAAAGCACAAGAGTCATGGGCGAAGCAAATTTGCGATTGATTGAATTATTGACCCCGATAATGAGTCCGTCGCCGCATGTGCTTGCTGTTTGCACGACCGGTGTGCTCATGACTGGCACACTAGATTAACCGGTGAACCATCAAAGCAGACGAATTGAAGAAGGCTCGGCGCTCTAAGGCCGAGCAGTCCGAAAACCCGTTGCGTGGTGTTTGATTGGCGTCCGCCGTCCGCTGATTAGCACGGCGGAAGAAATATGGAGAACACGACAGAGGTGTGCGCTTATACCTGCCCTCGCAGTTCTATCAGAATTGGGTAAAGCGTCGAGGTAGATCGGAGAGTTCGTCCCATCTGTGATAGGAAAATGGATAGGGCAGCCCCTGGCTTGCGCCACCAGACGCTGTCCCCACTCCAGTAGAGAGCCTGTCCAGTCCAAACAGGCCAGGGCTCGACCCAGTCTCTCCGATTGGGCGGCTTAATTTAGAGCGCTGTCTGCGTTGTTCATCGCATGCATGCCATGGCACGATGATGAGGTCTCTGGGACTCTAAAGGTCAATGACATGGTGTTGCGTACGAGTGCTGGGCATTCCGCTCTTCCCAGCAATCAGATCGACGTCCAAGGCATCGGTTATGTAAGGGGTGGAAGTTGTCCGAGGACGATTGCAATCATTGGCCTGCAACCAAAGTCGTATGCAACGGGCTGGAAAGTGGTCAAGAGATGAATATTCAAGGAAACAATTGCGGCACGCAGTCAAGTGTAAGAAAGATCGGCATGCAGAAGAATACACTCACGTGTCAGAGTTCTGCAGCCTGCTCGATGTCGTGTAGGTAGGCAATCTAAAGAGCACATGTAAAAGCTATTTGGAAGAGCAAGCCTCATGCGATAGGCGAAAGAGGATGTTCCGGGAGACAGGCAGCTCCACGCCTGATCTTCAGCGCTAACCGAGCCCGTAATCAATATACAGAACGCTTCGAGCTTTGCAGATTGCAATGAGCCACTCATATGCATATGCGAGGAACGCCTCAAGGGACATGACAAAACTCAAAAACACCGGTCGGTAATGTGACATGCGATCATGCAAGCGATGTGACTCAAGAGTTGTAAGCAAAAAGGAGAAGAAGCTGTATGGAGAAAATCTGGGATAATGGATTGGCAAAGAAGGGTATCATATTGGGTCGGTCGTTCGCGCGATGCTTAAGCGCATCGGCTCCTCCGATGGTAGTTGTTGTGTGCCGTTGTGATCATCAAATATAGCGCCTGCGCTACTTGGCCTCTGACGTTCTGCGTTGCTTTGAACACTTCTCATGGGCCAAATGACCGTTCCTGGCTGTCGTTCGGGTGAATTCCGCACCACACTTTGGGCAGTATGATTTAGCGGCCGTTCCTGACTTTTCGCGTTGATGTCGCAGGAGGTTGCTGAATGTAGAGAACTCGCGACCGTTGCATCCATGCTCCCAGCATTGTGGCTTTGGTTTCTGATTCACCAATCCTCTCACTTGAGAATCGCTGCTGTTTCTGGGCACTTGCTGGCGTGCGTTGATCGCTGGAGGGGGGTAGCTGTAGCTTTGAGGAGCTGGGAAAAGAGGTTGGGATGCCTGTACACCTGGTGCTGCGTATGATGAGGAATATGATTGTGCGTCGTAGATGCTTGGTGATCGCATGCGGTCCATGCTAGTCTGTGCTCCTGGACTCGTAGCCAGTTGTGGTTGTACCGAGTCCAGTCCTGCCGTGAGAGGAGGAGTCAAGGGGTCCATATGCTGCGAAAGCGGGCTGTGTGATATGCTTCTGTTTGCCAGCGTGCGGGTTGTGGTGGATGCCAATGGGTATTCGAGAGTGTCGTAGTTTGACGGGTGGGATGGGCTAACTGCTCTGTTGAGATTGTCCATTGTCGGCTCGGATACGTGGTTCAACGAAGGCTCCAATGGAGCTGTAGAGTAAGCAGGCTCCATGTCCAGAGGACCTGGTGCGTAAATACTCTGCTGCGAAGGTGCTGAGGTTCCGAAGATGAAACCAAAGTTACTCGATGGATGGATGTGCGAGTTCGGCTCGTGCTGGTGGTAGCCTTTGAAGCTATAATCAGCGAACTGTGCGCCCTGAAGGTGATATACGTGACTTACCGTGGTCGAACGAGGGATCGTGGAATGCCATGTGGCCGTAGTGGGGAGGAGGGAGATAACTTAGAGAACTGGAGTCCTGATCAGTTTACTGCTTTTCCTTTACTTGTAGAGGCCGACTTACGCCATGTCTGTTGATGAAGTATGAGGAGGATGCTTGGGATCGCGAGAAGTCGGACCAAATCTGTTGTAGCTGTTTTGGAAGGATTGGAAGCCAGGTAGTGTAAGAGTTTCACCAGCTTGCTGAGTCGGTGGAGGATCTGACGACGAGTTGAATGAGATGGGTTGATGCTGAGTTTGAGGGGAGTGTGTGCTGGCAGTCCAACCGTTGCTGTTCAGGTTGAGTCGGTCTTGTATCTGGTCTGGCAATAGCTCTGGATGGCGTTCGATATTGGCTGATGAGATGGAGCGAGGGCGACTTGATCGAGAGTTGCTTCGTTTCTTGATACCAGCAGTGTCTTGTAGATGTACAGGGAAGATACTGTCTGTTCTTGTCCTAGGATCTGATGAAGAGGATGGGCTCAGGTACGGGGAGTTCATGACGGATATAAGAGTTGCTCAGAGGAAGGGAACCAGAGCGGGAACAGGATGCTGGTCTACTTTTCATAGGCCGCATTGACATGAGACGTCTTAGGCGGAGGTGATCTACGCCGGGATGGCTATCTCGGGTGCTGGTTTGGTTTTAAACACTAACAAGGCGCAGTGGGCTTTCCAACAAGCAACGGCGGGAGCACGCAACCACCAACACATGGACGGGCATCGCCTGAGCTAATTGGCCCGGGGCTCCAGGGCATAACTTACGGACCCCTGCCCCTCCATTTACTGTTGCGCACGGGGTCTGCTTAGAGCGAACATATCTCCAGATGCAGAATGGAGATATGTGATGCGAGTCGTGAGCATCAGCACGACCAAGGCTGCATTCATTTCTGTGCTAGATCCGGTCAACTGGGCCGAGTTTGAGGCCTCGCGTTGAAGATTGGGTAGATCTTGATGAGATTGTTGCAACGTTGACAACCATTTTCCACCACCCGAGTCATATATTGAGTTTAGTGAGAAGTTTGGCGCAGTAGTTTGAGGCTGTCAAAAAAAGAAGGTAGAGGTGAGGGGCAGCCGGCACCCGATTTCTCCTTCAGCAAGACCTATCAGGTGGTCGGCGCGTGCCAGCCGGCAACCAGATTGATCTTAGTGGAGACCTAAGTTAGGAACAGAGCGCACGCTGTACCAGGCTCCCAAGCATGGATTGACTCGTAGCTCTGGACCAATAAGAGAGAATGGAGCTGCTTGACATCTCGTCACACAAAGTTTCCTCTGCTCATCCCTTGCTGATTCCATCATCTTCGAACTCTATACGGAAAATGATTGCATCTGGTCACGGAGACTCCTAAGAATCCAATGCCAACAGCGCGCAAGCTGTGTTGTGACCTCAGATTCTTCAAGTGTGGTCACAACCGGCCAGTTTTTGCCGAAATGCGACTAGGCTGGGCAATAATCAAAACGAGCAACGATAATTAAAGGGCTCATCTTGCTGTCGCGACCGAATAGCGGGGGTCAGGGTCTTGCGCCCTATGCAGCCTATTCAGCCATGCCAGAATGGGATCGGCTAGGTTCCGTCCCACACTGATGCTTGGTGATTGATGGTTCGACCGTTGGAGCCTTCTGCCGTTTGCGACAAGCCGTCGGGCCGGACTCCTGGCGTTGTGAAAGGCTATCATCGGCTGTAGATTTACGGTGTCCCTATCATCAGCAAAAGGATCGTCTGCGTCATGGAGGAAATAGTAGTATCGTATCGTGGCAGCCAGCAGTTGCACGACAGGTCATTACCGAGTTGGTGCAGAAGACTATTCCATCATCGATGCTTCCAATTCCAATGTCTTCTTGCGCGTGGCAAGCGGTCGAATCGTAGCAGACGATTTCTTGGTACATTCGGGCCGCGCTCTGAGACCATGATGTAGTCCTCAGGGAGGTATCTCAGATTTTGGCTAGCATGCCCGTCGAAGACGCCTCGCGGAATGCCTCCAAGAACGGTTAGTGCTTTTCAGCCAGTTGTTCCGGCTTGGTCCTGGTCTGTGGCCCTATCCCCGCATCGGGGTTTTGTAAACTTTCCACCGGCGGCCGTCTGCCTGGCATTCTCGTCTAAACAACGTGGGTGCCTGAAGATGGGCATATCACAAACCGGTGAACAGAAATTCAGGACGGCAAGAAGTTTATGGCGTGACCACGGGTATCATCGCTTTGGTGGCCGTGCTTGGCTGTTGATTTGATGCCTCGCATCGGAGCATTCTCGCCAGCGGAGCAACCATAATAACAGTGGACAGTCAGCCACGCAAAACCGGTCAATCTGAGCCTCACAATCATGAACTGCCCCGTTCTCCACCGCAGGTATCGCTTGCTCTTGTCTTTTTACTCACTTTCAGAATGCCCGCCGGCGATGTCGTTGACCAAAGCTTAACTCTGAGTCTGTAGAGCA
This sequence comes from Aureobasidium sp. EXF-3400, assembly GCA_024195585.1. NCBI lineage: Eukaryota > Fungi > Ascomycota > Dothideomycetes > Dothideales > Saccotheciaceae > Aureobasidium > Aureobasidium sp. EXF-3400. Next base: position 81,338 of record SWBL01000130.1, read on the forward strand.
CGCTTAGAAGTAGGGTGAAGCTGTCCACCTATTTCGCCCATCACGTGTAAATCTCGCGTGCAGCCACCCAAGCGGATTAAGATCGACGAAAGTTTGAGCTTCTGGCCATCGTAGAAGTTTTAGGCAGACATTTGCGTGGTGATCTGCAAATCACCGAATATAAGCGGACCTGCTTGCTATATTGCGATAATGGTGGCTAATAACTGCTCATGCTTTGCAGAGGCCGTTGTTCGATCTCCAGGACCAATACGAGGCTAACCAACAAACACAAGCTCGACAGAACCTTTGCAGTGAGACGCCGATTTCAGCCACAAAATAGCGTTGTACGACTCAGATGCTCGAGCTTCGCCCTGCTGCTTTTTCTCTCGTCCCCACGATCAGGGTGCCTTATTGAAGCTTGATCTTTGGTTTCAGATTAGGCAAGGTCTGCTTGACGCCAAAATTGGACCGCTCATCTTTCCTCAATGTAGTACTCTGAGCGCTCGACATCGACACGCGGCATGGAATTAATCCCGCGATACAGACTTCATTTCGCGATGACAAGTGCCATGGCTACAATCTCAAGCAACCCAAAACCGAGACACGGTTCGGTGTGGAGAGATGCATAGTGCATACACGGCTTTTCTCAATGGCGAATGGTCCAGGCGGCCAGTGGTCGAGTCGTTCGCGCAATACCTATCAAGTAACGAGTGCGTATATCGGAAATGATAAGATCGATGTGATGTTTGAGATGTTCCGTTCCCAACGCGGCACCACGGGCTGAAAAGCAGGGTAGTCATTTTGGTACACTTCTCAAAGTTTGGCTCTCTCTTGCAGTCTAGGACCAAGTGGAGCACTATCAATGACAACATTCAAACCATCTGATCCGGTTTCTGTTCTGATTTCCACCTCTTGACAGTCTTCCAGGCCAACGTCATTGGCATATTGTACGACTACAAAATCGATAGCTTTCGCGCCAAGCACAACCATTGGCGCGTGCCATGTACCAGGACCATAGGTGACAGCTTGCGAACCATTGGCAAGAAAAGCGCGCCCCCGGGTGAGATCTGGCTCGCCCGGACCTTTAGGCAGTTGGGGCTCAGGGCTAGACTCCGACGACGAGGCGGTAGAGTTGTCAACTGGAGAAGGTTGAGCCCTGAAGAAAATCTCGGTCCAGCTCCGTTGTTGTTTCGGGACATGTTGGGGATAGAGTAATGGTTGGTCCATCGTTTTGCATGTGGGAGCAACGATGACAAGGTAAGCCGTTGTTGCATCTACGGCCGCAAGACCGAGTGGAACAAAGGTTTGAGGCGTGAACGGGTGTCGTTCCATAATCTGCACAGCAAATTTCTCCTGAGTGGTATTGGAGCCGGTACTGTTGGATTGCAATTGGCGCGGTGAACAAACGAACATGTTCATAACAGCCCTCGCAGGATTTCCACTAGGAGCCAGATGATAGTAGTTGGTGACATGAGAGACGTCGATGTACTTCAGAGCCGAGCCTTGATTCGCTTTGACGACCTTTGGCTGTTGTGATCTCCCAGTTGCGCTCACTGGATTCTCGACGACGGTACCAAACTCAGCAAAGGCATCTTGAGTCAAGGGCTGTACCGAAAGATTCAGGTTCGGCGCAACTACGTGAGGCAGCATTCCCACAGTGAAACTCGTGTAATTTGCTGGAAACCTTTATGAATGAGAAATTGATATCACGACGAGCGTTCCAGTTTATGATGGAGAGGCTCGAGGATGATCTCCGAGTTCGGGCTTGGAGGTGCCAAGACTCCACGAAACGCGAAACTTGGAAACGCGTCTTCCATCAAGACGCGTCTCATACCATCGTTTTGGCGACGACAACACATTATTGATATCACAGTATATTTAACATGAGCACTTCTATCAAGTAAGTCAAAACGATTGGCAGTAGATGATAAGTATTGACTTCAGGTTTCCAGACCATCGTTAAGGACATATTCGAAAACATACTCCAAGAGGAAACCACAGAATGGCCTCGACAGTGCCCTCAAACGACGACGTATCTCGGTGATCACGAGCGACGAGAGCGATGCTGCTCCCTCGTCAGATCTTCCATCTTCCGATCTCCCGTCATCAGATGTAGCTCTCTTCTCTGACGAGAATATTCCACCTCCAACTCCTCCATCTTCACCGCCCAGCCTCGCAATCTCTCCATCGACTGTTCTTCCAAAGCTACAACTTCCGAAACCTCAGATTGATAAGCTTGAACCAATTGTGAAGCTTACTCCAAACTCATCAAAACCGCTTGTTCAAATGCAGCTCAACTTCGGCCAGTCGATGCGAAAGACTTGCAAAGAGTGCCGCATGGAATACGTGCCTTCAGCTCCAGAGGATGTCGCTCTTCATAAAAAGTTCCACGCCCAGCACGTTAATGGCGTTTCTTTGGACCGAGACTTTCTCACCAAAATCAAGGCTGAGAAGTCTGTGTGGCATGGACCGCAAGGAGATTTCATCATATCCCTCAGTGGCTCTCAGGACCCAAAACACTGGCTCAAGAAAGCTCGCGCTGTATTTGATATGGCAACAGCAGATCTGGGTGCTGTGGATATACCTGATGAGAAGTTGTGGGGATCACAATTCGCTACATCAGGTGCTCGAAACAAAGCAGCCGATGTGAAGGAGGAGAAGGATGACAGGTACAAGCTGTATCTTTACATGGACAATGGCAGATGTGTGGGACTTTGTCTTGCGGAAGGGATTGAGAAGGCATTCAAAGTGATCGAGCCAAAGATAAAGGCAGAAAAAGAGAAGGGAGCAGAGGAAGAAGAAGAGAAGAAGGTGCTAAACTCAGCAGGGGCTCAGGGAAGTGAGCTACTTTCCATCAGTCAAGACACAGATGAAGCAGCAATTGGCATATCTCGAATCTGGACATCTCGAGGGTCAAGGAAGAAGGGCATCGCAAGGGCACTGTTAAAGTGCGTTGCGAAGACGTTCCTATCCAAGGTTACATCGAAAGAGTTGGTTGCCTTTAGTCAACCTACCGAGATGGGCACAGCACTAGCCAGGCGTTGGTTTGGTCAGGAATACGGATGGCATGTGTACATTGATTGACGTCTATTGGTAGAATAGATACCGGTAATAATAGCAAGACGAGCAATGAGTTCTTCGATGGCGCATGACTTGACGTCGTTGGCTATGCCGTCACCTAATCACAGAGTTCAGACAGTCAAGAAAGAGTTTCAGTTATTGTCCGTCCGCGGGGTCGGCGTGCCCGGAAGCAAAACACACGGACGGCTAGCTCGTCGTCAGGCCACGGAGAGACAGCGATGATGTCGACCTTGCACATGCACGATGAAGCAATGAGCCGGTAAAGAAGCACAGCGCGATTCTTGGAACAATGGCGGGCAATCCATTCAGAAAGTCGCAGTTTCTGTCACTGGACGTTAACGCCGCGCGTGAAGCAGCGGCCGACAGCTCAGGACTAGAGACTAGTCAGGCACCAGCAACATCAACAACCACGCAGGGTAAGAGCTGCCCGCTGTTCCTGCCCCGACAAGCACCTAATTCGAGAGCTCTCTAGCCAAGACAAAAGGCAAGGTGCAAAAGAAAGTTAGGATCTTGTCGCCTGTCGTCAGCCCAGACTCGCCGGCAGCCTATCGAGATCAATATGATCCCTTCGACTCATACCTCAACCCCGTGGGGCAGCCTACACCACAGACGACTGGAGAAGCAGAGACGGACGTAGCACGCGAGCTGCGCAAGTCCTTTATCGACTCGCTGGCAAGGGGACCAACCACCCCGAATCGAGAAGCCTTGTCCACAGCTCCATCGATAGCTCCAGCCCCAGCTTCAGCCCCTGTGCCAGAAAGAATGCAGGCTTCATCTCAGTCTGTGCAACAAGCACCATACAACCCATTTGCCAAAACGTTGGCTACAATGGACCCCCAGAATGCCGCCTCGGCCCCTGTCGGACTCTCCAAGGACACATCCGCTGCTTCCGCTAAGCCGGCCATGGATGTAGATGCCTTCACACGCATGCTCTTGACCGGCAACACTCCATCTGCATCACCTGGACCCATGACACCCTCAGCTGGTTTTCCGTCTGCTGCCGCCAACTCTCTCGGAGACCTGCACCCCGAGTCTCCCTCTGCTTCCGACGACGAACACCACGAACAGCCTCCAGAACCAGACTATGAGCAACTGACAGGCCTTGTCAGAACACCAGACACCCAGTCGAAGAAACCCAAACCACCACCTCCTGCACATCACCACGGCAAGGCTCTGCCCACGCCCAGCAAAGGTCCACAAACTGTCTCTTTTGCCGATTTCGACATCCCTGCTACTCCTCCTGCTCTTCCCTCGCCATCACTCGACTCGCCGAAGCCACATCTCGTCAGATCACCTTCTGATCTGAACAAGCCTCTACCTCCACCTCCTCGGCCGCATCGATCCCCAAGCCCCGATGTCACTCCCTCTATTCCCGTGCAAATTGACGGTCCCGCTCAATCGCCTCAGCTGGCTGCCGAGGACTTCAATCTTGATTTGAGAAAAGCTCCTCCGCCACCTCTCTCACGCAGGAGCAGTCAGATGCGAAGCTCGAGCGGCCGGCCCCGCAGCAGCTCCAATCTCTCGAGATCTTCTGTCCCAGATGACTATTCGGATGGCACGGCAACACCCCCCACAAAACCTCCTCCACCGCCATCAAGGCGTCCACCTCACTCGGTAGAAACAGATCTGCCTATCCCGTCAGCACGACCACCGCCTCCACCACCATCTCGCAATGCTAGACCGCAGGCCCCGGGTGTCAGCCGTACGCCTTCCACAAACTCGGTGACTTCGCTGAACAGTCGCTCTCAAGCCAGCGTGCCACCTCCGCCTCCACCGAGACGAGGTGAAAACAAGAGACGCAGTTTGGATGGTACATTACTTTCCGCTTCTGTGCCGAGCTCACGTCGTATGAGCGACACCAGCCGCCGATCAAGCGGAGCAAGTCTCTATTCTGGGGGCAGGACATCGTCTGTGTCGTCAATCCCTACCGTCGACGAGGGTGACTCGGGTGAGGACAGAAGCTTCAATGCTACCCCGCAACCTGAGACGCAACAAGCTCGTGAAAATGGCGGTACAGCTGCTGCAGGGAACCCTGATATCCTGGCTGATATGTCGGCGATGCAAGCCGAGATCGATGCCCTGATGGCGAGGTCAAAAGGTGGTTCTTGAGTTTTAGACAAGACCGGTGGGTACAAGAGTCAATTTTCTTATCTCGAATCAAACGAAATTTATGACAGAGTGTTTTCCATTTTCTTATCTTCCGAGGGCTTTTGCGAACAAAAACTAGACTTTGGGTGCTTTTTGCTATTTCCATCTCTCTCATTGCTCCACCACAGAAAAAAAAAGACTCTTCCTTCCAGAACTTCACTGCCTTACTTTCCTGCTTTTGCTCTGATCTTGCTGTATCTTTCTGCCTTGTGCTTTCAGTCATGCTCGCGTGTCGTAGAGGTCTTCTTTCTGTCTTCCCATCCCTATCTCAACACCCAACTTTCTCGGATTTGATTCGCAGAAAGAGCCAGCTGTATGAACGATGGAGAGAAAGGCAATTCAAACATTCTCTATTCACCCCTCAACTCCCGCTCCCAGCTCTTCAAATTTGCACAAAACTTTCTCTGCTCCATCCAAAGTGCTTCTTCAGTCTCTTGCCTATAGATTGCAGCATGACGCTGTCGATCTTAGCGACTGGATGAGGACGGTGGAAGATGATCTTCTTCTTGGAGGGGTGTTCGAAGGCAACACCTGAGCCACCGACGTTGCGAGCGTTGAAGTTGAGATCATTCATTGCATGGACGAACAAGTCCCAGTCTGTGTCCTTTGACGAAACTTCCTCGATGGAGGTTGGGAACATCTTTCTGATAATCTCGAGGGCGCGAGGGGTTGCTGAGATCTGTTGATTCTCGATGATGGACTCAACGTCCGTACCTTTACCAGGCGAGACAGGTGCTGCTTGGTTGGCTGGCGCACTGGCTGGTTGAGATGGGCGTGTCTTTGGCTTGGCAGCTCGTTCTTCAATGGTCAGTGCCGCCACGTCTGGGCCAGTATCCCAAAATCTTTCCTCGGTTCCAACTTTCACGAGCTTCTTGGTCAGAGCTGCTGCTACGATGGCATCTGATACCTGCAATCGCTCATTCTCGACGATCTCTGCGTACTCGGCGCTGTGTGAGACGGACATGGCCGCGAGAGAGTCATCGAGCTCTTCCTGCGTCAATCTCGTGCGTAAATAAAACTCCTCACCAAGAGCTTTGCGCGCTTTGTCCCAGAAAGTGGTAAGAGCCTTACGTTCAGCAGTTCTGCAGTCAAGCCATGCTTCGTTCTTACGACCGGCTGCGGGTGTCAATTGCTCGAACAACTCGAGACTTTCTACTGGAAATGCAGTTGGCTCTGATTCTTGTGTGCGAGTACCACGTATCATGAGTCTGGTGCAAGGGGTCGAGTTTTCCTCTAGCATTTTGAATATTTCTTCCCGTCCTCGACGTGGAAACACAGGACGATGTAGTCGGAGAGCCAAGAGCATCTCGTTTTTTGCTGCAAAGTCCGACATCTTCTCGTACACTGTCTCATCCAATCGTGCGCGCTCCTCAGGGCCGGCTTCGGCCAGATGGGCCTCAAGTCTAGCAAAGAGCTCGATATTGTCAAAGTTGGCACCGTCGTTTGGCGCACTTTGGAGCTCTGTCAAGATCCAGTCAAGTGTATCTTCTTGATAGTGCTGGTAGGCGGGTGGCTGGTCACGTCGGCGATCAAACATTCCTTTTCCCGGGATGCCTGGGGGCGTGCTCAATACTGTCCACTTCCAAAGGTGTTGGAACCCTGGGCGCTGCGCGATATACCCGGACAGATGCTCGATTCTTTGGTCCACTAGTACCAGAAGAGCGGATTCCAAAGTGGAGAGATTCACCTCAAGACGGCGCGGAAGCGGTTGACCTGGATGAATGCTGTCTGAGTAGCGACGGTAATAATCTCGCACACAGGACCATTCTGCAAGCAATGTCCGCCAGATCATATAATCTTCCACCGCCACAACTATATCCTTTGCGATGAGCACGTGTCTCCAGCAAGTCTTGTATACCTCACCCATTGCTGAGGCCTTAACGAAGCGGCGGAAATAAGAGGGGTCTGTCTGTAGGAGCCAAAGGTGATCCTGAGCTGCTTGCATTCGAGACTTCGCGATGGAGCAGTAGTGGTCAACGTCAAAGTTGGGAGGAGTGGAGAAAGGTCGGTTGACATAATCCGACCACAGCTCGATGTTGTTGGATTGCTTGGAGCCGGCTCGGACAAATTCTTGCCACTTGTCAGAGGCGCCAGTAGTGCTGCGATCGACCCCTTCCAGGATAAGATCCACAATGGCACGAAGTCGAGAGAACATCAGAGCCTGAGCTTCGACGATCAACAGAGCTCGTGGATAGCCGACAATATCCCAGCGTTCTGCGGCCTCCTTGTTCCAGGGAACGAGCTTGCCGTAGTTGACACCATGCATGACAACACAGTATTTTCCACAGTACTCCAAGTTGAATCGCCCATGAGCCCAGCTCTGTATGAACTGGTGGTTGTCAAAGGGTGCCCATTCTTCTGGTGAATGGTAGACGCGGTGATGTAGCAGACCCAGAAGGACTGATGGGTTTGCCTTCATGACAGCTGTGCTCAAGTGAGGCAGTAGCCAACTCCTGCGGCGCTCTCGCGATTCTTGCCATGAGTCTACCTCGCCCTCGATCCGAAGTCTGAACCACGGCTCCTTCTCGATGGTTGGATCTGCTAGTAGCAAGAGAGCCTCGCGCTTTTGTCGACTCTTTTTTCTCCATCTGCTTGAAATTGCGTTTCCATGCTTGTCGCATAGGCCAGCAAGATAGGCTCTGTCGATGTTGATCTGGTTGATGTAGTTGGCGAGCGAAGTTTGTGCAGCGGCCGGTGTGACCACGGTTGCATATCTGTATCTGTCGAGATTTTGCCGGTCCATTGTGAGAAACTGCCATCCACAATTGGTGCATTCGCAAGGGGGCTCCTCTTTCGGACCAAGCGCCAGCTTGAAGTCGGCGGCTCTGTATGGGGTCGCAGACATGGTGTCGTGGTGATCTACTCACTCGATATCAGTACATCCGGCGAAGCAAGGAGCCGACGTGCTCACAAGTGTACGGTTGTTATGTCGGTGCTCGCAGTGAGGTCAAAACTGAAGCTCAGCGACTGCGGGACCGAAGTGTCTCGATCTCTCGATGGGTGCGTGGAGCATACGTTCTTGACGGGTGAATGGTGTGACTGCGCACAACAGACAGAGTGCCGCTCGGATTTGATCACTGTTGGTCGTTTTTCGGTATGAGACAAAGAGAGGAGGAGTGGGAGGTAGAAACGCGCTCGGTTTCTCTTCCCTTCGTGTGTTTGTTGTGAAGTTGCGTGAAGCGGCGACCTGCATAATGCACTTGATTCGGGCGATTGCATGGGAAACACCGCGGTCGAAACGACAGACTCCGAATGCGCGCGAGATGCGTCTGCATTCACTCGAGGAATAACACGCGTGCACGAGGACAACAACAACAACATCTGATGGGAGAGAAATAACACGATTGAATTGCTATATTGACATAAGATTGTCGGTACTCGCTCTCTCTTACTTCCATGTACGCTCGCCGGGTGATCGGACACTTGCCAAAGAAGATGAAATCCCTTCAGAAGCAAATGCCGCACACAATGGCATTGAATCCATACCCAGATGACTTTGCCAAAGGGGGCGCACCCCCAAAGACAAGTCCTGGAGGATGAGTTAGTAGAGCGCATCGCACAAAGCGAATTGATGAGTCCGGAAAACTTCTGGGCAAGATGATATTGAGGATGATCTTCTTCAAGGGACCCCGCTGGAAGAGAGACCACCATCAAGCTGCCGACGAAGAAGCTCCAACACTCCAGACGACCAGAGTGGCATGGGAAAGAGAAGCAGAGGTGGAGAGGAGGGCTTTATTTATAGGGAGCTCTGCTGCCTGCGCGACGAGCTTGCTTATGTAATCCTTAGTAAGCAGCGTATTGGCGGAAACTTCCAGCGGTCTTGGCTTTCACTCTGCACTCGACAGACCTTCTCTTCTGCGAGAGTTGAATTGAATTCTGAAAGTGATCATTTTTGTACTACAGAACCATTTTATATGTTTTCTCCACATTTTGCTGTCTTGACAGGCGCCACAGCCGTTGCAGATCACTATTGTACATGAAACACCTGAAACACCTGAACCGTGCGAATGCTCGAAGTCTTCGGCTTTGTGAGCAGAACTTCCATTGATTGCTGCCCATAAATACATGGTCAACTGGACTTATATACTGCTCAGATAGTCTTCTGAATGGTAATTATTCCTCATGTGTGTCAGTACTATCGCTGTATCTGGCAGTTTCTTAGTTGCCTGGTTCTTGACATGCTTCCTGGACTCGAAACATACTGCCGACTTCCAAACTTCAGGAAAGTCGAGAATATCCATCAACTCGCTGAACGTCGCACCGACATCGTTGCAGCTGGTCAATCTAGCTACATACCATGTCCAAGTATGTCAACCGATAGTTAAATCACCGAATTCACAGCTACAGGTTCTGCAATGGCTTCTCGAATGTGACAACAGGGTTACTAGCACAACGATTGAAATGACGCACAGACCGTGATGCAATGTCTCGACTTCGAGCCAACGCGATAGCAGCAGTCCAAAGACAACAATCATGGCAAATATGTTTGGAGCTTTGAACAGATTCATCTCGCGCCTTGACGCCGATCCACAAGCTCAGAAGCAGAGTGGAGGATCCGACACGTATGGATTCCAGGTGCTCAGAAACAACAACCCAGAGCTGCCCCTGGAGCCATGGTTCGACTCGATCATTGGTATCAATGGCCGCACCATTGTACGCGCAAACATTCTTCCATGCAACATGTTTCACCAGCTAAGAAATTTTAGGACAACCCCGAGCCCAGCCTCTTCATCCAGGAGCTACGCAACTGCGCCGGTACCAACATCAGCCTGGGAGTTTACAGCGCCAAAGGACAGCAGATTCGCGAAGTCTTCATCTCGGTTCCGTCGGACAACTCGCCGCTGGGTCTCGCTCTGCAGTGGTCACCGCTCACGACAACTGAAGCCGTCTGGCACATTCTCGACGTAATTCCCAACTCGCCCGCCGACGCCGCTGGCCTACTGCCCTACAGCGACTATGTCATTGGAAGTCCGGAAGGCTTGATGAGAGGTGACAGCGGGCTTAGTGAGCTCATTGAAGATGTAAGAGCACATTGAGGTATATCTGGCGCCTGAGGCTGACACGACAAAACAGTTCCTCAACCGACCACTCCGCCTGTACGTTTACAACAATGAGTACGATGTGACGCGCATGATCACAATCACACCCACGCGCGGTTGGGGTGGCGACGGCGCATTGGGCTGCGTTCTGGGTTATGGAGCTCTCCACCGTGTCCCTGCTCCGTTGAACGAGCCTGCACAAGCACCTGGAGAGACACTCTTCGAAACAGCCCGCTTCAGCAACGAAGAGCGTCGCTCGACCTCGACCCCTGCTGGTGATTTCCTCGTACCTGCCAACTTGAACCTCAGCGCCACAACTCCACCAGCAAGCATCAGCATGGGCGGGGAGAAGAGAGGTGCTAGAAAACAAAGAGTGCATCATGCTATATCCCCTACTGCTGGACTTGACGACTATTTTGCCGAGGGAGAGCAGAAGAGTCGTGAGATGGATAATGCTCCCACGCCAAAACCAACCTCAGGTCTGCCACCACCACCGAAGGCAGGTGGTCCACCAAGAGCTACCAAATCGCCTGCTGTCGATGCAGACGTTGATGCAGCTTCCGAGAAGCTGGAAGCAGAAGTAGGGGACGCTTGATATATTCCTCCATCAGGATATGTAAACGTCTGTCGCTTGACTTCTATACTAGACTCGTATACAAGAATTGACATGTACACCTACTCTGCGCTTGAACAGATTTGCAGGAAGATGCACGATTAGGTAGACATAGAGCTCCATTTGGTTGTTGTAATGCTCGGTGCCAAGGCGATGACTCTCGTGTCCAAGATGGCAGGAAGCAGCGGGAAGCTCTTGCTCGACGGGAAGCCTCAGCAACTCAACGACGCTGTCCAGCTTTCCCTTCTTCTCCTTCTTCACACCCTCACCACGTACCGCATCCATTACCACTGCAGCATCTTCATTATTCATTTGCACTGATTATCACCATGCGTTTCCCATTCATCCTTGGCTGTATACTAGCTCTCGCATGCATCTCGGCAGCATCAATCGATGTCTGTTCTACCGCTGTTGGGGACGCCGCTCCAGAAGCCATATTCCCCAAAACCTCAAGGTTCGCCCTTTTGCTCAAGCCTTTTCGCGGCGTCATTGATCTCTTTTTCAAACGACTCCGTCACAAGGGCCAGAAGGAGACTGATCGTCAACCCTGGACCATCACTGCTCATCCGACCTATGCCCACCAGACCGATGACGGCTGGAGGGTCCACATTCACGGCAACCTACACCATCGACAGCCATACGATGACATCCAGTTGAACAAGATCCTCAATGGTTTCCTCATCCGCACTCGCCTTGAAGTCAAGAAATAGAAATTCTGGGAAAGCGGCTACCATACCCTGAACGACACCGAGCTCGCTGTGGGCAGACCTCTGGCACATGAGATTGCCTCAGTACCCATCTGCCATGGTACCATCGGCGCCGTCGTCGATGCCTGCGACGAAGGCTCCATCCTCCCCATTGCAACCAACCAGGAAGGCTCCTTTTATGGCACGACCACCGTCTCCAACTCATGTGCTCTTGCGAACAAGCAGAACACCCTCGATATCCCATCTCAGAAGTTCACCCTGGTCCCTTGCAACCTTCGTTCCGACATCGACAAGAACGTCCAGAACTCTGCAGATGTATTGTTCGTTCCGCCGAAAGGTGTCACCATCATTGCCGATCTCGACGATGCACTACGTATCACACAAGTATGGAACGTGAAGCAGACACTCTTGAATGTCTTTGTCCGCCCATTTCTACCATGGAAAGACATGCCTCAAGTCTTGTACGATCTCAAGCAACGCATCGAGGCTGAAGGTCAGAACGTACACATTCATTACCTGACAGACGCTCCTGAAGCCATCTCCAGCGCTTACACCAATACAATATTCGACCACTATCCCAGAGGATCCTTCGACTTTCGCCCATTGAACTTCACCAAAACCGAAGAGATGTTCAACGCCCGCAAATACAACATCCAGAGACTCATGAAGAGCTTTCCCCAGCGAAGATTCATCTCGATCGGAGATACCACCAACACCATGAGTAGGTTTCCGAACGACATGAACGATTACTATCCTCAGATCCAATGCCTCCTGGTTCGAGATGTCTCAGCTACCGAGAGGTCCGACTGGGTCACTCCCGACACCCGCAGTTACCTTGAGCTCGATGACACAGAATACCTCTTTTTCCGCACTCCAGCCGACCTCCTCAGGCTGTCAGGCAAACATCTAGCGTCGCTCGCACCCCAGAGCGATGAGATACCAAAGACCTTTGGCTGCTTCGATGCCGATCGCAGACTTGTTCAAGCCATGGAGCCTTCCGGTTCGCGTTGGAACAAAGTCAAGAGCTACGCTAGGGCGGCGTGGTGGAACATCAAGTGTGCTGCCATTCTACCCTTCTGGAGACCCAATCCCAAGTGTCCCTTTGACCGTATCCCAGGTGAGGAGTATTACGACGGTACCATTGAGCCAGAAGTGGAGCTGGCACCATACGTCGACAACTTGCCCTTGGAAGAGTTCTTGGGTCGCTCATCGGAGCCACCCAGACCAGAGGAGGAATATGAACCAGGAGGTCTAGAGGAACCTGAGGACGACCCTGAGGACACTGAAGAGGAGGATTCAGAACATTGCGAGTGTTCAGATGACGATGATGAGGACGAAGATGAGGATGAAGATGAGGATGAATATGACGAAGATGACGGAGATGACGATGATGATTGATGAGCAGGTCTCTGTCGAAGGGATTGTCATGATTGTTACAGAACCCTAGAACCAAAACACTCCGCCACAGCTTTGTTCTTGTTCCATGTCCCAACGTGACCAAATGCTCCTATGTGATACATCCTGCCGCATATCCCCTTTTCCACCGAACTTCTTCAAAGTCGGCTTGGAAGACTCTGGGTCCCAGCATACCAACACTCATGGCAAAGTGTATGTAGTTGCACTGATGACCACCTCAGATCTTAGAGATGGGGACAAAGAAAGGGGCACAGGAGTATCGAGAAGAGACGGAGTGCATTGAGAATATGTGTTCTCATAAACTCTAACCATACTTGTGATATTCTAACATGCTACAGTACCCGTCTTGCCTCACAAGCAATAACACTAATATCGATGCATACCTCATCTCATGCCACCATAAGAAAAACGCCATAACACCATCGAATATCTATAGCCCCGTCAACGCCTAATAAGCTCCTTGTCCATCCATGATCCTACGAAGAATGATATTCATCATGCTCTGGAAAATCGACACCCACATCTTGGTATCTAATACTCGTGCCTCGGTAATCAATGCTTCTAATACTGCATACCCGCACCACCATAGTTTTCCTGACGATCATCCAGCGATCTGTAATTGGCACCTCTTCCTCTTCCACCTCTACCTCCCCTACCGGATCTGTTGTTTCCTCTACCTCCTCTACCACGGCCACCTCTGTTGTTATTGCCATTGGGCTTAGAGACACCACCGCCTCTGCTGTTGTGACCAGAGTAATTGCCACGGTTGTTGTAGTTTTGACCCGGTCCAGTGGGGATATTGGGGCCGAATTGCATGGCTGTGGGGTCGAGTTGTGAGGGATGATGTTGTTGTTGTTGTGATTGTTTCGGGGCTTCTGAGCCCAGAGCTGGGAAGTCTTCATCGCGGTGTTTGCGTGGTTGTTGAGAGCGAGGTTTGTTGGCGTAGGAGTGATTGTCTTGATCAGCGTCTTCTCTCTCGATGCGCAAGAGGACTTTTTCGCCGACTACGGTCTCGAATTCGAAGGATTGGTCGGGGCTGAGTGTTTGCCAGTTTGAGATGTACTTTGCATCGATTGGACGGGCGTTGTTGCGGAGAGAGATTACGACGGTGGGGGTTGGGTTTTCGGAGTAGAAGCGTGCTCGGGGGTCGGCAGGCTCGACTCGGGCGGCCCATAGTTTGTTTTCGAAGTAGGAGATGCCTGTTACTCTCCACGTTACGCGGTGACCGAGGCCTCCAACCTTATTGAGGATGCTCTGGGGAGCGGGACGGGGAGTGATGAGGATGTTGTTTGCTAGAGTACGCCAGTCGCGATCAGGAGTGTTCTTTGCTAGAGCAGCAAAGCGCGCGGTATCTTCAGGAGAGATGAGGTAGCCGGTGTAGAAAACATTGCGCTTGATACACAGAGGACTCAGGCCAGGCACGTCTCCGTCCAGTACAGCCTGATTGTGTGTATTGATCATACGTTGGACCTCTGACACTTCCACAAGAGGATCGAGGGTTGTAGATTCCTCTGTGACTTGTACGACATCGGCCTGGATGGGTGAACGGGAGGAGACGGTGTGATTGAAGGTTTCGAAGAAGTCGCGGAATGCTTTGGTACTGGGTTGAGGTTAGTATGGCATGCATTGACAAGACTAGAGAAGAGCCTACTGTTTTGGGCGATCCTCGTAGATGCGAATCTCCTCAGCGTCCGAGTAGGTACAGACAAGGTCGCGCAACAAGTCCTGCTTGAAGAGCATGGTCGATGAGAAACGCTGGCCAGAGGGACCAACAGCTGGCTTCAGACAGACCATGTCAAACTCGAGTTTCTTTGCTCTGAACATACGAGTGACCAAGTCGGCGAAGCCTCTCTCGTTGCGACCAGTCAAGAGAACTGTAAGAGCATCCTTCTGCTCCATGGATAGGCGCACAAGATCGACGATATTCTCATTCCACCAACCTGACCAGGCCGTCTTCTCCTCCTCTTCTGCACCCTTGCCCGTCGAGGCTAGGATGTTCGCATCATGCCACCAGCCGCCGGTCGAGATCTGTTCGAGTGCTTGCAGTGTTCCTATGCTCGGACTGGCCCAGACCTGCTTGTTGGGCAAGGGACTGCAGAACAGTGTGTTGTCAAAGTCGTAGACGTGGATGGCCCTGATCTTGTCCATATCCGGGAGAACGGTGGGGTCCTGACATGACCATCGCTTGAGTGCTGTGACGGTATGTGTTGCGCCTCGATCCATGGTGGGGGTGCTGGGCGAGCGGCGCGCGATTGAAGACAAGTAACGAGCGACGGGAGAAATGCGCATACAATTTAGAAGTTTACACGCGACTCAGCTTATCGGGTGTCTATGACGAGAACAAAATGTTTAGGAAGCTGCGACTGGAATTGAGGCCGAGCCGATCACTAAGGGTCGGCCCGTCCCTGCATGACGCTGCTTTCTTGCAACCAACTTGTCGAATCCAACCATGTTCCTTCCTCTCCAGTCCTCCTTTGCCGCATGGAATTGGAGCATGACGACGACCCATTAATCGGCTTCCGCATCAAGGGCAAGGCCAAACTGCGAGATGCCCCTCAAGATACCTGTGTCATCTGTCTGGATCCCGTCACCGAACGCGCCGTCGCCGTACCTTGCAACCACCTGAACTTCGACTTTCTCTGTCTATGCAGCTGGACACAAGAACAACCGACCTGTCCACTATGCAAAACCCCTTTAACTGCCATCGAGTACGACTGGCGTTCCCCGACAGATCGCAAAGTCTACACCATCCCTAAACCAGAGGACAACCCCAAGCCAAATGCTGGCGCAACCACCACATCTCGCTTCCGCCCACCTCGCAGACGACCTGCCCCACCGCACCGTCCGCTTCACACAAACCCAGATGCTGCTCTGGCTTTCCGTCGTCGCATCTATGCAGACCAAAACTACAGTCTGCACGTAGGCGCAAACCGTACCTCGCAATACCGCAACTTTACACCCGCCACCTTCACCACCTCTGCACCTCTCCAGTCCCGGGCTCGTCTGTTCATGCGTCGCGAGTTCCAAGTCTTTGACTTCTTGGCTGAGAACAATGCCAGACTTGGTTTTTTGATCGAGTATATTGTGGCTATTCTCAAGACGACCGAAATCAAAGATGCTTCTGGCTCGGCGAGTACTCTGGTCGCCGAGTTTCTGGGAGCCAATGCTGCGTCGCTGTTTTTGCACGAGCTGGAGGCTTGGTTGAGGAGTCCGTATGAGCGGTTAGAGGACTGGGATCGTCATGTTCAGTACGCGTATAAGCGGCCTAGGTACTTGAACGGATGATGGTCATCACAAGGAACTGGAAATATGGTGCAGTTCAAGTCGATGTGCATTTCAAGAATTCTCCACGAACTCTTGACTAGCACTTTTCACCTGTTGGTTCAGAAGGCTAGCGAATATAAACAGTTGCAAGTCTTCAACTCTCAATCTAACATACGAAATAATGTATAATCTACACTGCAACCACAACTCTACAGATCAATCTTCGTAGCAACCATACTCTCAGACATGAACCCAGTAACAAACAACCAACCCTTTTTCTTTCCTCCCTCTTTCTTCGGATCGATACCCACGATAATCGCAGCACTAGCAGTGCGCAGTTTCGCTCCGTCATCAGCAAACACCAACTTCTTCTCCCACTCTCCCTCTGCCTGTCCATCTTGCTTGAACTGAGCACTGCTGCTAGAACTCTGACGCTGAACCAACCACACATAAGCCGGATCCTTCGCCGTAGAATCCTTAGCATGACCCGCCAAATCAATCCCCCTAGCCAACCCAGCAAGCACATACCCACTCCTATCGTCATCCTCCGTAGCCCAACGATCCAGATACCAAGAAGGATTATCCAAAGTACTGTCCAGATGAATGCTTTCCTCCACCGTCAACGTCCCATTTCCAGCAGCAGCGCATCGATAGAGAATTCCTCGTTCGGCGCTCACAACAGTAATTTCCTCAGTCCCCTGCACCCTTCCCAATCCATTATTATTCTTAATCCCAGTGAGTGCCTTACTAACTTTCAATCCCACAGACTCAGTAGCAGCTAAATCAGTAACTTCCACAAACATAGTGCTCGACCACTTCACCGGCGCCACCATCTCCAATTCCCTCATCAACCCCTCTCTATAAAAATGATCATTAGTAACGTAAAACTCTGTCGCTGATACCGCTAAAATATCATTGGGGGTTTCGATGAGAGGGTGGCTGATTGTGCGGATATGCTTTACAGTGCTGCTGCCAATCACGTGTCTGAAAAGCTCTATCCTCGAATGCGATTTTGTAATGTGTTCGCGGCGAGAAGCAACGTATTCAGGGTTTGGGAAATGGTTGACTGCGAATATGTAGACGGCGTTTTTGTTGGACGGGTCGGGGAGGATGTCGATGCCATGCGTAACGAATGTTTTGTCGAAGTTTAGGAAGGAGAGGCGGATGGATTTTTTCGTCTTTGCAATATTTGTTAGCTTCAATTCTTCGGGTATGAGGGAAGGGAGGAGATAGGGATAGCAAACCTCAGGATCAATGACATGGAAACTCCCCTGCGTACTCTCTCGCGGAGGCTCAAAGTTTCCAAGCGGAGGAAACCATCCAAATCGTGTATATCTATCTTCACAAGCCGTGAATAATAGATTGGCAGGTGCGTAGTAATGCAAATCTTCACAATGCATCGTATCGTCAATCGTCACATAATCCACAGCATTCGCAATGGTGGATACAGGAACACTTCTTCCCACTCCCAGAACCTTGAGTTCGTGGCGGATGGAGGGCGCAATGTAAGAAGATAGAGCTGCTAGAGCTGCCACTGAGGCAATGGTGATGACTCCTGGCATGGTTGACTGATGGACGATGTTGACAGAGAAATAGGAAACATGAACAATCGGGAAGAGGTTCAGGGATGGTCGACGAACGTTGTGGAGTTGAGATGACGCCGGTGTGAATTTAGTTTGAGTTCAATGAACGATCCGGGGCTGCCATATCGCGGAGATACGGAGATGTGTATGGATAATAGGATAAAAGCATCGAGGATGTGGATACTGCACGGGCTAATATCTATGGAGCACATGAACGATCACTCTTGACGGCGTTGTGACAGTCCGAGCAAAACACACGGACGAGCCTTTCAGACACAAGAAACACTTTCGTCACATTTCATCAGCAACATGGAAAGAAGAAAGTTATCATTGTCTAGCGACAGCAGTAAGCTATACGAAACTAGCTCGACTACCGTGATACCATTTCCATCCTCTTCCAAAAAGTCTTTTCTCGTTTCTTTTCTTTCTAACCAGATTCATTCTCAAACCATCGCGGTCTCTTACTTTCCCATTCAATTAGACATTCGATTCGTCTAGATAACGCAGAGAATTGCAAGAAGGTGTGCTTGGAGTTGAGAATAGCCTGATACTGATCTGGTTCGCACCTCAGAAGCCTAGCTGAACTAGACAATTGAGGCCGATGATCAACAGTTGATATGTGGTGTATCTTGAGACATTGCGAGTGGTAAGCTTGTGTTGATTGTTGTGTCTCAAGAGCTGTGGTGAAAAGAGTTCTGCAGCTTCCACAAGCCACTGCAGGGTAGGGTGATGTTGTATCGCTCTCGGCAGTCAAATCAAGGTCGGATTCGAAAAAATGTATGCCGGCCTTGACTTGAAGGTGTCGATCAAGGGTCATTGTGAGGGGTGCAGTGTGAACAAACAGATGAAGGGGGTGGAAAGAGCAAGGTAAAAACAAGGCAGTCGGCTGACCTAGGCACAGCCGAATCTGGTCTCAACACAGACTGTCTTGCGGGTAGAGGGGAAAGGGGGAAACGTAATGGTACATGTGCATGAAAACAGTCGGGAGATGGAAAGGCATTCGTCATGTCGAGATGGCGTATGAAGTCGGTCGGAAAGATGTAGGTTGTTCTGGTCTGCTCTCTGCGAGAGCGCGCGTGAGTGGTGATATTGAAATAGAGGCGTCGACGTTGTGCTGGACCGGAAGGAGGATAGAGTAACTTCGTGGTAGCGTGGCGAAAACAATCCATATCTTAGAGAGCTTTTTCCTTTCTCCTCATTCCCATCGTGAGAATGCAAATAGACCCAATCCGGGTCAAACTCCGTGAAAACGCCAGAAATACGCCAGATAGCCCAATTAAGAAAGTCATAACCTGATTACCTGCTAGGCTATTGTCCCTGAGGCTGAGGGAAGCTCTGAGGTGTGGGGAAAGCGTTGGGCTGAGAGAAGCCACCTTGAGGGTAAGAAGGAGCTTGCTGTTGCTGCGCTGGTGCGCCGAATGCTTGCTGATTGTACTGAGCCTGCTGTTGTTGGAAGCCGCCCTGGCCGCCCTGACCGCCTTGAGAGGGGTACTGGTTGCGAGGAGGGCCTCTTCTCTGACCTTGATGGCCTTGTTGACCTTGGTAGTTGCCACCGCGGCCGCCACGGTAGCCCTGCTGGTGGTGCTGACGGCGCTCTTGAGGCTGTTGATGCAATTGCGGGGCGCTGGTGATGGGGCGAGGAATATTCTCGGGGGTGTCGTAGACGTAAAGGCCCTTGTCGATGTGCTGAGGAATGGGCTTGATCTCAGTGCCCAACTCCTGCTCGATTCTGTAGAGGTTGAAGCGGTCCTCCCAGTTGATCAAGTTAATAGCAAGACCCAAGTGACCGAAACGGCCAGAACGACCGATACGGTGAAGGTAGGTCTCGGCGTTCTTAGGGAAATCGAAGTTGATGACGACGTTCACAGCCTGGATATCGATACCACGAGTGAGAAGATCGGAACAGACAAGGTTGCGGCAGTGGCCAGCGCGGAAGTCGTGGAAAACACGGTTACGGTTGTGTTGGAGCATGCGTGCATGCGAGTAGAAGCATGAGTAGCCGAGCTCGGTGACCTTCTTGGCCAAAAGCTCAACACGAGTGGTTGAGTTACAGAAGATGATGGACTGGTTGATCTGGAGACGCGAGAAGAGGGTGTTGAGACAGTGGACCTTCTGCTTTTCCTCGACAAAGGCGTAGTACTGAGTGATACCACGTAGTGTCAACTCATCCATGAGGTTGATCTCGTGGGGGTCCTTCATATGCTTATCCTTGAATTCCTTGACAATGACAGGGAAAGTGGCCGAGAAGAGCATGACCTGGCGGTCCGGAGGGTGGAATGAGAGCAACTGATCAATAGTCGAGGTGAACTCAGGAGAAAGAAGCTTGTCGGCCTCGTCCATGACAAAAGTCTGGGCGGTCGACAGGTCGGCAACACCACGGCTGGCAAGATCCAATATTCTGCCAGGGGTACCAATAAGAACGTGTACAGCCTCGTTCAAGCGGATAATGTCATCCTTCAAGCCAGTACCTCCAGTAGTGACCATGACATTGACACCAAGATGTTTTCCAAGCGTCTTACACACCTGCGATGTCTGGAGAGCCAGTTCTCGCGTAGGTACCAGAATCAAGGCCTGGATCTTGCTGTTCTTGGGGTTGACACGTTCGAGAGTGGGAATGATGAAAGCGGCTGTCTTTCCGGTACCGTTCTTTGCGCGGGCAAGTACATCTCTGCCGGTAAGAGCAACGGGGATAGCTTCTTCTTGGATGGGCGAGGGCTTTTCAAAGCCGGATTCGAAAATGCCCATAAGCAGTTCGCGCTTGAGGTAAAAGTCTTCAAATTCGAGACCCTTGGTCGCGGTAACATCTTCTGTTTGGATTCTGCCGTCCTTGGCAGGTACCTTTAGTCCTGACCTCCAGTTGCCGTCTGCCTGAGATGATTCACTGAGGAAGGTATGGTCAGCGCGCGGTTCCGGAGAGAAGGTGGATCGGTATCGACATACTTGAGCGAGGCAGCTTCGAGCTGATTTGCAAGTTGATCCGCCATTGTATGTTATGTTGTGTGAGTTATGGTGGTGGGGGAGGAAAAAGAGAAGTAAGCTCGAAGGACACGCAATGCTAGGAAAGGCGTCGAGAGATTTGGCGTGGATGCGAGAGTGAATGCTCGTAGTGAAGAGATGAGCCGAGTATGGTAGGTGCGAATCGGAGAAGGGTGAGTTTGTTGTTGCTGGTTTGCGTGGGTGAGCTGTCGCTTGTGTCGGACAAGGAGAGGTTCGTCGTGGTTCGTGTCACGCAGGATTCACGTCAATGCAGGAGCGGGTTCGAGCGGCGGTGTTGTTTGTAAGTCTAGAGTGGGATCGAGGGAGAAGCGAATTGGCGATAGATCAAGCGGGGTGCACGATAAGGCGGCGAGGAGGATCAAGTTAAGATGGTAGAAAGTCGTCGTGCGCGCCGCTTCCATGTGGAACATCAAGCTGTGAAATCGCGCCTTGGCACCCCTCGGCCAATCACGGAACCTCACCTTTCGATATAGCAACTATACCTTCCTTACTGCTCTTCTTGAGATATATCTAGGACACCCATTCTTGAGCCCAAGCTACAGGAAAACTCAAGAGGTGAAGCAATTGTCGGGACAGCTCCGTCTAGCTAAGCGCTCACCAGCATTTCGTGCCGCACCCTTGCAGGCAAACATCCGATGCCCCGATAGTACTCTCTATATATTGTTTCAACTGAACTTCCTTGCTCAACTTCCCATCACAATGTTTTCCCAGTTGCTACGCCAAAGACTGGGTCTGGCAAACTCCATACCAACCCTTCAAACTCGCAAGGCCTCATCACTACTCAAACCACGCCACCCCTTCTTCAACCCATCCACAACACGCACCATGAACAACCAACTCGACCCAATTACTCGAACCCGCCTCCAGCGAGCTCAACGCTTCTATCATTCAGGCGGCTACGGATCCGGAAGCAACGGCGTAATGTCCTCTTTCTACTTCCTCTTCGCCGCAAACGCCATGGTCTTCGGAGCTCTAAACTACGCCAAATATATCAAAGACTGGAAACTAGAGAAGAGGCTTCTTTCCAACACTCTCTTGTCCCCTGCAGGTGTGGACAGCGGTCGTTGGTGGACAATCATCACCTCGGCATTCGCTCACATCGACCCCGTACATTTTGCCTTCAACATGCTATCCTTGTATAACTTTTGCTCATTGTGTGCATTCATCCCTGGCATGAACGGATTGCATTTGTTTGCAGTAGCTGGCGGAAGTGCGGTAACAGGTGGACTGGGCTTCCTCTACCACCGCAAGAAGAAGGTGCAAGAGGCTGGGAGAAGCGATTGGCAGACCAAGACCAGAAACTACAACTCTGCGGCTTTGGGAGCCAGTGGAGCTGTCATGGGCGTGGGTGCGTTGACCGCTTGTATGGTGCCTAATGCACCTATGCAGTTGATGTTGATTCCCATCACGTTCCCTCTGTGGATCTTTGTTGCTGGCTACGGTGTAGTCGATTCATACTTCTTGGACTCGCCCACTTCAGGAATCGCTCATGCTGGTCATCTGGGCGGTTTAGTATTTGGTGCTGCTTACTATCTGGCCTTTTTAAGAAAGTCGCCAATGGGTGTCTGGAGAAACATTCAGAGAACGATCTCTAGAAGATAAGAGGCTAGAGAGCAACAGTGAACGTACAATATAAGTTATCTGATTCACAAAAAGCAACGAAACCACTTGAGGACTGTACTATGAAGAATAAAACCCATGGAAAACCAGCTGAATATGTTGCTTTAACGGGAACAGCTATATAGAAAACCCCTGAAACCTTGACCCCATCGAAAAAGGGGAGACCGACCGACCTACACGCTGATAATGCAATCTGAAACCAAAAGATGTGTGATATGGTATCACCACATAGGAAAACAACTCCTTCTGTACACCATTACATCCCATCCGACCAAAGCCCCCCTGAAATCATTGCACCCACCTGTCTGCATTTAGACGGCTTGCTCAGGCGACTCATTGCTTGCAACAACAGCCGTGCCGAGACCTCTGTCGTTGGTGCCACGAATGATCATCTCCTGCCGCCTGGCACGGATGAATTGACTGACAGATCTGATCAAGATGAACCAACCGACAATCATGAGGCCGTATGAAATCCAGTCTTGAGCACGAAGCCCATCGGTCTCTTCCACTCCGGTAACGTTTCCAGCAACCTTTGATGGGTCGAAGTCGTGGGCATTGGGGTCTGAAGGAATGGTGCCAGATGGGTCGTTGGCTGGTACGCCAGTGACGGGATCCGCAGGTACTGATCGGAATGTGAAGCCATATTGGATCAGTGTAATACCTAGACCAGCGCGAGAGCCGTGCTTTGCAGCATGTGTGGTGTGAAGGAGATATGTGAGAAGGAAACCGATGAGTTGGAAGGACATAGAGATAAGGGCGTTCCAGACAAAGGAGAACAGACTGCCGACTACCAGGCCGTCGACGAAGATGTCGTCGCTGTTGAAGGCACCAGGGGCGAGGATAGAAGTCTCCCAGTAGGGCGGTGCTGAATCAGCGGCTGCTTGCTCATATGTCTGCGATAAGGTCAGTAAACCGTAGATGGAGTGATAGATGTGTGAGATAACGCACCGGAGGCTTCTCGTCGAGCTCTTCGCCGCGAGTTGGCTTCGCGGAGATGTTGGCGAAAACACCGTCGTTGGCGCTGCTTCCACCACCAATAGTCACAGCGTTGTTCGAGCGACTGCCACCAGGGAGGAACATATTAATCTCGGTAACCCTGCGGCCTAATCGAGGAGGCTGAACGGGTGCCGCAGGTTCCGGAGAGTCACGGTCGTTGGACTGTACAAGTCGTCGGCGGTCGGCATTGGGTTCGTCGTGGTCTGATTCGTCGTCGGAGGGAGCGGCGAAAGCATCGTCGATATCCCGGTCGGCGTCGTCGTCGTGTTG
Organism: Aureobasidium sp. EXF-3400; assembly: GCA_024195585.1. Taxonomy (NCBI): domain Eukaryota; kingdom Fungi; phylum Ascomycota; class Dothideomycetes; order Dothideales; family Saccotheciaceae; genus Aureobasidium; species Aureobasidium sp. EXF-3400. Next base: position 105,051 of record SWBL01000130.1, read on the forward strand.
AGCAGAATTACGACGAGAAGAGTTGCGAGAGCGGAAAGACGGCGGGGGCGAATTAGGGATAGATTGTGAGTTTTGGCCGGCTACGTGGTCGTCGTCGTCATGTGTTTGCACCTGGAGTCGAGTCAGGATATACTAAAAGAGAGAAACGGCATGTTTGGCAGAACGTACACGCTCGTAATTAGAAGAGAACATTATGGGTGATCGCACTGTGGTCGGGCGCTTGAGACCAGGCGGTGTAAGCCTATGGGCGCGGAGAGATAAAGGGTCGCTAGGGTCGCTGGGGTCGGGCGAAGGAGGCGAAAGTAAACAGAGTCGAGAGAATCGAGGGAGTCGTGATCAAAGGGGAAAAGGAGCGGATGGGCGGGCGCAGAATCTCAGGAGTCGTGGTCGGAGTCGGGAGGATGATTTGATATGTTAGACAGAAACAGATGATGGTAGAAGAGAATGGACGGGGTCCCGGTCGCTTGCTGATGCGATGGTGCCTAGTTTCAGATGGACGAAGCGGATCCGTTCAAAGCCGAGAGCGTATCGCGCACGCTCAGCCACAGTGACCGCTCCAGCCTCAGCCTTGAGATTAGCAAAGAATCCGGGGAAACGAGAATCGAAGGGTTTTGATGATGTCGACGATCAATAATTCTACCCTTCGTCACCACCTTTTTGCGCCATCACCAATTCCTGTAGCTACCCTCTAAACACAACAATTGCACAACCGCCACATCTTCCAGCATGTCACGCGTTGTACGATCATATCCTTTGTTCCTGTCAGATGACAAAGACGACTGACAGGCAAATGACAGCAAGCTTCAAAGCACTACGCCCGCATCCTTTCACAATGGCCCGTCAACCGCCTGCGCCCCGAACTCACCTTCCAAACTCTGCTGAAGAAGCGCATTGAAGCTGCTCCTGTCGCACAAGTCAATGAGGCCAACACTGCTCGTGCACAACCACCCAAGCCCAGAAATGAGGCCCAAGAGGTCAATGCCCTGTACTCGCTGCTCGAGAACAGATACGCAACTGCTGTATGCAAAACATCATTCTGATACGTCTCAAGACCATCGTCTAACACACCACAGTACCCCTTGTCCAACGCCATGATGCATCCTGCTTCTTCGCCTGAGCACTACACAACCCTCGTCAAGGAGCTTGACGAAGTTCCCGACCGTACTTTCTTCCAGAGAATCGCCAGCAGATGGAAGAACATGGTCCGCATGTCCTAGTTTTCATTCTGCACCTGTAAAACATTGTACATTACCGCCACCACCGGAGATGCCGAGCAAAAAGACTTCCGACACTCCGTTATGTACTAATAGCATATAGACCTATATTCACGATGTCATGCCTGTATTTTGATTTCCGCAAGTCAAGTCTCGAAGTTCCTACACCGTCCGGGTCTTTCAAAGAGGCCAGCTTTGTTGTCACCCTGTCTCCATCAGCTTTTAGGTTCGAGGAATATCGTGCCCTGGAAGCCTATCCACCAACAACTCCCTCATGCGACCTCACTACCCACTCTTAATGCCAACATTTATATACGACCTTTTACCGGTCCCCTCCAACAAGCAAAAAGCCGTGGTGGTGCAGTGGTCAGCACACCCGACCTGGTTTCCTAAGCTCCTATTCGCCCTAAACTCGCAAACCTAAGTTCCTAAATCTCTCTCTCGACGGTCGGGAGGTCGCTGGTTCGAATCCAGCTCACGGCGCTTGTCTTTCTTTTTGCTCGTGTCCTGCTTCACGTTGTGTGTTCTTTTTGACATCGTCGTGAGTACGTAATGCAGGGAAAATATCAGGATTACAGAAGCAAAACCCGGACATCATTGACTCAGCCAGCTAGTCGATTCATCACCTTCGTATCCTCAGAACCGTACACTTCGATCTGTAACAACCGACCATGATCACGGCTAACGGCAATGATGACCTCGCGAGAGTAGCTGATCTCTTCGAGCGTCGACATGGTGTAGCGCAGGGGAAGATTTGTGGTAGATAGATTATCAGATTCGCCAGGAGTTGAGGAGACGGGCGATAATAGCGAGACTTGCATAGCATCCTCGAGAAGTCATGACGAGCAACGAACGTCTTGCTCTACAGCTTCGACCTCGCACACCACAATCAATTGTGAGCCAGGGTGACCACGGAGTTTAGCTCCGGCAGAATCCTGAATAACCTTTCAGCCTCATCTTCCATCAACAGGTTTTCCACCTTCCGCCTTTACTTTTTCCCTTTGAGCTTCCTGACGATGTTTGCCGACCACGAAGATCAAAAGAAAAGGCATATCACAATCATGTCTACCAAGAGCCAAGAGTCCGCCTCTTCTGGGCTTCAGGGTGAGCTGAGATTTCGCGACAAACCATTGAGATGTCGTCATCCGCAGATCGACCACTATAGGCGAAATTTCAGGCCAAAGAGGTGAGCGAGAGGGTGTGGTTGTTGAGGAGGTCAAGTACCGTAAGACTCTGGTATCTCAATTTTTTCTTTCCCGCATTCTTTGTCATATCTTCCGGCCCTTCTCTGGTGACTTCCCTCGTTGGATCTGGACATTTCCTGGCGAACTTTGACATATGTACCCTGAGCCTTGGACACGATTGAGAAACACCTTGGAAACACTAGCGACTATACTGGCCACGTAGAAGAACCGACCATGGCAATCATGGGTACCAAAACAGCCTCTCCGGCAGAGTACTCGCCGTCAAACTTCCCACACGACCCAGAAGCAGATGCCGGCGTCTTCGACCCCAACACAGGCGTAAAACGCGGTCTCAAAACCCGACATCTTTCCATGATGGCCTTAGCAGGCGTAATCGGACCTGGTCTTCTAGTCGGTTCCGGAGGAGCTCTTTCCAACGGAGGTCCAGCATCTCTACTCATCGGTTTCGGTGTCATCGGTATCCTTGCCTTTAGCATCATGCAATCTCTAGGCGAACTTACAACATTATATCCTTCTGGAGGCGCGTTCACAGAACTAGGAGAGCGATTTGTGGATAAAGCTTTTGGTGTCGCTGTGGGATGGAACTATTGGATCATTTGGGTTTGTGTTCTAGCCAACGAATACAATACCATCAGTAGTATCTTCACCTTTTGGGGTCCGAGTGTCCCGCTCTGGGGCTATTTTCTCATCTTCTGGTTCTTCTTTCTCGGATTCCAACTCTTGGGCGTTGAAGTCTTTGGAGAAGCTGAGTTTTGGCTTGCGGTGCTGAAACTGGCTGGATTGTTTGCCTTTTTCATCTTTGCGATTGTTTATGCGGCTGGTGGCTTGGTGGGTCAGGAAGAACCGCTGGGATTCAGGTATTACCATAATCCTGGAGCCTTTGTGGATGGCTTTAGAGGTGTTGCTACGGTGTTTGTCTTTTGCAGCACTTTCTATGCTGGTATTGAATCTGTGGCTGTTGCGGCGACTGAAACCAAAAATCCGGGTGTTGCGGTTCCATTGGCTATTCGACAGGTCTTTGCTCGCATTCTGTTCGTCTACATGGGCTCGGCCTTTTTCTTCGGTCTCGTGTGTCCGGCCAACGCAGTTGGTCTTGCAAACGGCAGTAGCAGAGCTCTGAAGTCACCAATGACAGTCGCAATTCAGAATGCAGGTTGGAACGGCGGTGTCCACCTCATCAACGCATTTATCTTCGTCACTTGCCTATCTGCCACAAACGCATCCATCTACATTGGTTCCAGAACCATTCTCTTCATGGCTAAAGACGGCAAGGCACCTCGCTTCCTGGGCTGGACAGACAAACGCGGTGTCCCCATCGCGGCTATCATCTTCACCAATCTCTTTGGAGCCATTTCGATGATGAATGTCAGCACTGGTGCTGGAAAAGCTTACAATTACATTGTCAACCTCTCTGGCGTCTCCACATTCTTGGTCTGGGGCAGTATCAGTTTCATCCACATACGTTTCCGCTCCGCATGGGCGAAGCAAGGTCGTTCTCCCTCTGAACTGCCCTTCCAATCCCTGTTTTACCCCTGGAACGCATATTTCGGCCTCTTTGCGAATATCTTCCTTGCATTGGTGCAGGGATGGGGCAACTTCGTTCCATTTGACGCGGCAGGGTTTGTGGATGCGTATATTCTGATTCCGCTGTTCCCAATCATTTATGTGGTGTACAAAGTATGGAATAAGACTAGATTCCACAGGTTAGAAGAGATCGATTTGGATGTGGGCAGGAGAGGGGACGTGGATGCTGCGAAACAGGCGACTAGACTTGTTCCTGATGAAGCGTTGACGCCGAAAGTCAAGGGAGGAAGACTGAGAAGTATCTGGAAGAGTATTTGATGTTTTTTCCAGCGTTGTAAAGAATGATTATGTATACTGATTAACGACTCCCTCATCATTCCACCAAGCCCCTGGGCCTCATCTCATAACTGAACTTGCACCATTTTACTCCCGCCCCAGCCTCTGAGAGCACATCGATCCTCCTTTCTTCCTTGTCTACCTTGACCGACCTCCCAGTAATTCCTCTCAACCACTCCCTCTCATCCTCCAACTCAAACTTCAGAGTCCCAGCCACACACCCCTCCACCAGACTCCGCCTCTGAAACAGCCCAAACAGATCTTCCTTCTGCATCAACAGATCCATAAAGAACTCCATACCCAGCTTAGCATCCTTATGCACCAAAGCACCATAGATGGAAAGTTCGTATCTGAAGACCCAGAGTTGAAGTTGCAGCCATAGATAATGTTGGTACGTAGAACCAGATAGACAGAATCGATTTTCGTTGCTTGAGGAAAATATCCATACGTTGTTGCTTGGTGGTGAGATTGTTATGGTGATGGAGGAGAGATGTTGAGCCACTAAATGCACAGTAGAGATGGCAGCCCAGGCTTGATGAGAGATGACGCGATCATCGAACCAGTATCTTCGTCGAGTTGTGTCGTAATATGGATCCAGCCCAATTTCCAAAACTTTGAGGCAAGGAAGTTTGGCGACAGCTGTGTTGAGAAGAGTAGCCATATTGTTATGCCAGAGTTCGCCTTGGAGTTGTAGGATCCGGATGTGTTGGCTTGCGTGAATGGGCAGTGAGGAGAATGCCTTCTCAATAAAGAGTGGATATTTGCTGGCACCGCCGTAGTCGTACATGGGTCGCCAGATACCTAGTGGCGTTGCTGCATGTAGTATCGGTATGGCTTCTAGATATATGGTACGACATGTTGAGAGGATGGCAAAGCAGTGCTCTCCAGCGCCTAATGTGATACCAGGGTTGCCATACATTTCTTCAAACGTACTAGTACTGCCATCTTGGCAATTCCCAACATCCGTTGGTGACCAGGATGGGTTCTTAGTCTTGATGTTGGTGTCGTAGGTGAAGGCTCCAGTATTGTGAGGGATATGTCTGTAGATCATCTCGCGTAGCTCGCGTGGAAGGTCCAGAAAGGAGACATTATTGTGCCGCCGTTCGTTGACAGTTTCTGCCCCTGGCAGTCTGGTTGCATTATTTGGCTCCATAAAGTTGTTTGTAATACGAAAGAGTTTCCAAAATTCGGAGTGCTCATGGATCATGTAAGTAGGTAGTTCTTATCAGATACGAGATGCACTCGAAGGATGCTGGATGCCTGATCAACCCCGCATCTGACTTCACTTGTTTGAGTTGAATCCATACATGTTTATAATAGTCTGTATACCATAACTCAAAGAGATAGGCGGGTCTTCCTCATATACGAAAGACTGACGTGTCCAGCTATAGAAGTGCACACAGGAAGAAGTCAGATCCAAGGAGAGAGGTTATTTTCAGGTGTTTCCATGGCCACACTTGTGTTTATAAAGATACTTTGCATTTTGATATTATATGTATTTGACCCGTTTCGACGCAAGAGAGGGCGACTACCAACCATAATCGATCCATCTCAGCCAGAATCCTCGAAGAACTGTGGAAGGAAGTCTCGAAGAAGAGGCAGGCGAGCATCGGGATCAGCAGCTTTGACCTTTGCTAGCTCTGCAAGCCATTTTTTGGCAGCTTCATTGAAATCACGTCTCTCAGTCTCGTACTGAGGAGATCTTCTACCACAAGACTGCGTCCACTCAACTTTTGCCGGCTTGTTTTCGAGACGATCCAGATTTGTGACAAAGCATTTGCCCATGTTAGGATCGGTCCTCGTGGTCCCGCGCAAGATAAGACAACCAATCCTGATGCCTGCCCCATTGATGATCTGACTGATCTGTCCCATGTCGTCTCCATTACTCGGACGAAGGTGGCAGTATGTACATGTGAAAACTGAAAGATAAGCTCCTTTGGGTTGACGCATGGCTATCAGAAAGACCTTCAGGGCCTCCAGGTCCCTCAATGGACGCATTGGACGGAAGTTGTGGCAAACGATGCCGATGTGTATGCCAGCTAATGAGATAGGTAGAGCTTCATTCATAATCGTGTTGCATGTTTGTAAGATACCAGAGTGCGTAGCGTTGCCAGAGAGTTGGAAGGTAAAATGCATGTCCCTCACAGAGGGATACTCTGGACGACAAGTCGTGTGTGTCAGGTCCGAACGACAGAGAGAACAAATGCACCGAAGTCTTCTCAGACGATTTCCTTGCCAGTTTGTGAGAATCGTCCAACAAGTCCCGTTTTTCACAGGAGCAAAGATGTGGTGATAGACCATGTTGCGGATCTCGGGTGGAAGCGACAAGAATGGGAATCCTGCCTGAGTGGACTTGGTGCTCTTCAGAGCAGGCACATTAGCAGCGGAAGTTGATTGTTGCTCGGAAGTCGACATGTTGTTTGTGCGTGGAACAGTTGGCAGTGACGTGCGGTAAAGACTTGGAGGCGGTGGCACCGATGATGTGTGGTCGAGGACTTGACTTAGAGGAGGCGTCGATGAAAAGGGCGGAGGAGCCATGACGAGTGATGGTGAAGTGATTGTGTGGCAGGTTGTGTTGCAGAAGATGACAAAGTCGAGGCGGTAAGGTCGAAAAGTGAGAGATAGAACAGAATGGACGAGCGAAAGTGAAAGCTCTGAAAGTTGCAAGAAGTGATCGAATAGAGTGCTGATGGCCTTTGGTTTCAGCTCCCACGCTCCTTTCCTGAGCATTCGGACGCTATAGAAAGGCACAGTAATGTTCAAACCAGAGATGTACCCCAAGAGATGTAAAAGTAAATTTCTCTCGGTGGATGCTATCTTGTTTCTCGATACTATTGTGCCTTTTTACAGCTCACCGTGCGAAAAAGCTTTCCACACTGGGAGATGATGCATTGATCTGAAAGCTTGTGGAAAAGTGAAGCACATTCAGCAGAATAGTACTAACTGCTAAGCTCAACTCGTTTCCCGAGCACTGCACGAGCGTCACTCTCAGTCAGAACCTCCAAGCCCATCTCTTCCAGCACATCTCGAGCCGTCTCGTTGTCCATGAACACTCGTCTCTCGACTTCGAAGAGTCCCCATTTCTTCTCCGAGGTTACCTCATCGGAGGCTTCGGCATCGACTTCGACGGGAATTTCTCCTCTCACGGGCAGATCGAGCAACGTCAAACCATCATCAAGACGCTGCATGACATTTCGACCAGTGCCAGCACCAAGATAGCGATCGAACACACTGCAGAGGCCCCTGAAGTCAGACATGAACTGTGATGCACCAGCAGTCGAGAACGTGTGTCGGAGCAGCACACTGTCCCACAGTGTGATCTGAAGACTGTGACCGACAACACGACAGATACGACGCAATGCAGGCTTAGACAAGGCGCGAGACAAGAAAGCGAGATGCGTGTCCAAAAGAGTAAGAGGAGGGTCCAGCTCTGCGGTCAAACTGGATTCACCGCCGCTGCCTGGGGCTGAGAGAGATGCCCAAGGATTGATGCGAGCGTATGGTCTCAGAACGTCTCGCATGTCGTAGATCAGAGTATCACATATGACCTTCTCGCTGCGAACACGCAGTCCGCGGTATTGCGCTGCCATCTGTTCGAACAGAGCGCCCTCAAGCTCTTGATTCTCGCCTGTGCTGTTGATGGCGGCGTTTGTCTTTGCTGCGATTTCGATCATGTTGAGATCACCTTTGATGTCGATCCTGTTGGCTGCTCTGTATTGCAACTCCTCCCAGATCTCAAGGAAGAAGACGTCATCACTCCAGTCCCGCATAGCTTTTTCAAGGTATTCTGCAGAGCCGAATACGCGACAGAGGCGATCCATACCCTTAACACCGGCGTATTCGGCTTGCTGCTCTTTAGTGACACCATTGACTGCACGTCCGACAGTTGTGGTGTTAGTCATGAAGGTCTGCAGACTACCATTTATCAGTCTGTAGACCCGATCAAAGATCTCAATCTGGATGTCCATAAAGAAACGGAACTTCTGACTGAATGAAGACAAAGACTTGTAGCGCTCGGTGATGGTCTCAAGAAGATCATTGACACGAACAGCCGCTTTGGTGGGTTTAGTGCTGTCTGCAGATACCGAATCATAATCAAGCTCTCTACTCGCACGATCCGAGATGATATCTTCGTAACGTGCTAGAGCAAAGTCTCGTTCTACGTTCAGCCATTTGGAGAAGTAAGCTTCCTTCTCCAGGACGTAATGTGCAAGACCACGCCAGACTGTGGCAGGTGACAGGGGTGTATAGTTCCATTCTTCCTGGATGGTAGCATCGAACGTCATGACCTCATGCATCAGGTTGCTGAGCAACTGAGGCTGCTCCGAGACTTGAGGAAGAACTGAGCGCAATTTGTTCTGTAACATGGGTATCAAGGCAGTGATGAGAGCGGACGTCGCATCGATATAAGCAGGAATCAGTGCAAGATCAGAGCCTCGGAAGTTAGCCAGAAGCTGTGGTTGCAAGTTTGCCTGGAAGAATGGGCTGTAGCTGCTAATAAGGTCCAAGACATGGTTCAAGAAGTATTCAGGCTTGTCCAGACGGTTGGTCGGGCGGTCGCCAGAGAAATGGTAGTTGAAACGGAGTTCAAGCGAGCGAACCATGATTTCGGGAGGCAGCAGCACAGCAGGTTCATCCTTGGACGTCTTGGAACTGTTGGCTACGTCGGCTGCAACCAGCTCAGACTTTTGAAGGTCGATGAGCTTTGCAATATGCATATCCCACTCGGGCTGCAGGCCAGGAGGTACCGATATGCCCTGCTTAGGCCAGCCCATCTTGGTCAAGGTCTTTTCGAAGTCGGCTGCAAACGACTGCTCAATTTGAGTGCGTGCATTGTAGGTAGTCCTCAAAACATGGAGAACGAGATGAGGAGCGGCACCCTCGGCCGCCTCGGATAAAGGCTGCAGACCAGTGGCAAGGGTCGATAATCTCTTGTATGCAGTCAAAGCAGCCTTGTCTGATTTGCCCAGCTGTTCGCTACATTCTTGTCGCAAAGTGTCGACCTCTTGCAACATCTCAGCATAGCCTGAGGCCATGTCGAGCTTCCTCAGATGTGCCATACTGGACTCAAATTTCTGCAAGGCATCATCACTGGTCTCTGACTGAGTGACGAGCTGGAGACGGCGGTCGAGGTCCTGTTGGTCTCGCTGAAAGGCGGCGCCTTTTTGTTTGATTGAAGTGGCATGCTGGTCTGAAGCTTGTTGGGCGACATTGTGATCGTTCCGAGCGTCAACAAGCTGTGCAGATGGTCAGAAGATGCGACAGACACTGTGTATTCTCATTCCTGACTTACCTGCTGCTTAAGCAAGTCCTGTTGGGCCTTGACGCTGTCCAGTAGTGAATCTAGTGAATCAAAGTCGGCAAAGGCCTGTAATTTGTCGTCCAGGAAATCGACCAGTCGGACATCATTGTCCTGGTTCCGGCGATAGTCGTCGAGCGCCATGTTTGGTCGAAGGAGATAGTTATTTTGGCAAGCTGTTCGCTAATGCCAACTCAAGGCGTCTGATGACGCGCTGGGGTCGCGACACTCACGCCGGGTGTGCTACGGAACCCTCTCCACCGGACACCCATCGACACGACCTCACGCTGCTAATCCTTTGCGCGTTTGCTGCCTACAATTGAACTCAAAGTTCAGTCAAGTATATAGGATGCTATTCTTCGTAGGTCAAAGCCAGCTGTCTCATTTTCCACGTTTCGTTTTCTCAGTCACCCTCTCTTCAACACGATTCACGCAAAATGACTCCTCCTTTCGATCTCTTTGACGACCCTTCCTACATTCTCACAATACCGCATATACCTGCCGTTGAATACTGCATTCTGGGTCTGGCTATTCGTTTCAATTTGCTTGGCCATGTGGACGCTGCTCGCGGGTTTGCAGAGCTATTGTACTCGCGTCCGCCTCTCCAAAATCTGGAGTTCTCGGGTCTGCGTGCATTGGTGCCATACTGGCGTAAGACACAATTCCCTGCAGGTATTCCCGAGAATATGAAGACAGATGCCTATTTCGACGACTATATCGGCTCAAAGCAACAGCAAGGTCTACAATGGCCCTATCATATACCCCTAGATCAGCGTACTGAAGATGAGGCTGGCATGACTGCAATCATGTCGCCTGGCCTTGATCGCTACGGGCGTCCCATTCCACCAGCTCCTACGGTCGCTTTGGATATCGCCGTCAAATTGGCCGAGAAACGAGGTGTCGAGCCTTCCAGCGACACCAAGGTCCTTGAGATGTTAGCCGCTATCGCAGAGCACTTTCCCAACAAATGGGATCGTGTCTACATGATCGACTCTCCCAGTCGCGCCTCGGTGTTCATGTCTGGAGCCTTGGCCAAGATTTGGGGTTTGTCTGATCAGGAACTCGACTCTCGAGCTGCCGAACTCCTTGAAGCATGTCGACAGCGCTTCTGGCATGGTCCTTCGACTCGAGAACCGGAGACTATATCTGGACTTCTCCAGTCCTGTAACAATGACACAGTGATAAAGTCCGAGTCACTCGATGATGACGAAGAGAGACCCACATTGCTTTACAAACCACCCGCCACTGAGCAAGAGATCCTTGATCTTGAACAGAGACTGGGCATCGACCTCCCCGACGACTTCAAAGCCTTTCTACGTATCAGTAACGGCTTTGAAAGCATCTGGAACGGCGTCTTTCCTGGTCCACCTCTTCGATCCACTAGAGAAATAGACTGGCTCGACTATACCGAATACGAGCTCTACTTCGATCAATTAGACTTTTGGCTCGAGGCCCGCAACAAACTTCCCGATCCTCCCATATTCACCAACGTCATCTGTATAGCCAGTGAGGACATCTACGACGTCTGGCTCATCCCGCCTGCAATGATGCAACAAATGCGGGAATACTACAAGAAGATATATGACATGGTGAACGAAGAAGAAAAACGCATCATTGAGCGTGCAGTCGATGACTTTGCTGGTAGCTGGCATGAATGGGAGAATCTGGAATGGGGTTGTTGCTCCTGGGCATGCGGTGGATCTGCTCAACTGGACAGTTTCAAAGACTTCAAAGCATGGCTGGAGAATGCGACCTGGGATGCGAAGAACGTGTAGATAGAAAGAGTGTCCAAAGCGAGTGATCATGTCCTATAGTAGTATGATTCCATGTATATAAGTCTTGATCATGGTAGGTGTCTCCAACTCTATTTCATTATCTCGTTCCGTCAGACAAGCATCGAGAAAGAACACGAAATACATACATTCTGTTGATCAATCACAAGCTGCATCTCATAGTCTTCCATTGAACGCGTGTACATTGTGTCAATATCTCGCAATGTTCAAAAGCAAGAGATGAAGCAAGTGAAAGAGAGAAACCTTCACTTCACCAACTCCGGAACATTCACCAACCAATCGCCAAGGTAACCACGTTCACCGCAAGAGTCATAATCAGCGGGAGCCCTTTATACCCTGTAGCGGTCCGTTGGCGCAATGGTTTACCATTCGCACCAAGTCACTGGTTCGATCCCAGGCGAGATCGCTATGGCTGATCATTTCGCACTTACCAATTGACCCGTGCCCGCTCGGAGCGGAATAAAGGCGATTGGTAAGGATGAGGTGGGAGGTCCTTTTTGGTCGATGTCACTTGGTTATGTCTTCGCATTGTGCTCACCTCTGTTATGTTCGCGACATCTTGCTTCTCTTGAGGTGAAACAAAGCAACATGGAAATCTATATAGAAGCACAGCCTGGTTCGATACCAGAAGAGCCTCGTGGATGTCAGACTTGGATTGTCAGCATGTAGAGAAGAAATGCCATGAAGCATCTTCAGCGAAGCGAGCACAGCAAGAACAGACCGACGGTGAGTTGGATAATGTATCAATGTTGGTGTCATATGAAAGAGCAGCCTTCATCTGTAGTGTTCAGACACATTGACAAAGTCGTATTGCTTGTAGTGGTAGTGCTGCAGAAGATGATGACAACAGCTCTCGATCGTGGATGGAAGCTGCTCTTCAGACCGTCATCGTATTGATGGGGAGGTGCCAATGCACTGCAAAAGTTAATCTGAGAAGTCGCGCTGTGCAAAGGCCCGGGAGAAAGAAGAGAAAGGAGCATTGATGACAGTAAATCTCAAAGTAATCAATTTTTCAAAATGTGAATCTAAATCTAGGAAAGAACAGAAAATTGGATATCTCAAATACAACAAAAAAGCAAAAGCCAAACAACCCATAGTCGTAACAAGTCCTTCCTGGTAGTCCTTAATCCTTAATAACCCATAATCATTAAAACGCTCATCAAACAACTTAGCGACCGCCGATCTGACCCTTAGGGATGGGCTTGATCCAAGAGGTCAAAACACCCATTCCCATCATAATGGCACCGATGGTCAAAAAACTGCGTCCGTACAGAGTTTTCGTGCCGTCAATGCTGTAGCGGAAGATGATGGCGAAGATGATACCACCGAGGTTTCCACTGGCGCCAACAACACCAGAAACGAGACCGTTGGCGTGGGGGTGAACGTGAGGAACAAGAGAGTAGTTCAATCCGTTGGCACCCTCGAGGAAGAATCCAACACCACCAGTGATGAGACCGACAAGTGCAGGGCGCGAGTGGGGGTTAATGACACCGGTGATGACCATGAACAAACCCGCAAGAGTGACATAGACGTGGAGAAGGACCTTCTTGCCCCAAGGTCCAGAAGTTCTGTATGCGTAATCTGAAACGAGACCACCCAGAGGACGGAAGACAATGTTCAAAAGACCAAACATAGCAGCCCAGTTGCCAGAATCTTGGAGACCAAGCTTGAGGTTGGCGCGGTAGTAGTTTCCAAGAATGCTGTTGACAGACAATTCGCAACCGAAAGTGCAGAAGTAGCAGATACCGAGGACCAGGGTTTGAGGGGAGAAGACAACGGGAAGAGCGTCTTTGAAGGATGGCTTTTGTACGACTTCGCCGCGGACGGTATCGAGCATCTGTTCCTCGCCCATTTGGGCTTCGTTATCGCCGAAAGTGCCACGAGTCTCGTCGAGCTTCTTCTCTTCGCTGGCGACATCGGAGGTGGAAGGTGTGCGAGAGCTCTTCATGGCCTTCTCTCCAGAGATCTCGCCAGTGCCAGCGACGTCGACGATGGCGCCTTCGATGGCGTGAGAGCGGAGGTTGGACTCGGCGCTCTGGAAGCGATCGGCCCACTTACCAGTGGGAGTGTCATCGCAGAGGAAGAAGAGAGCCAAGGCGACGGAGGTGATCAGGATGCCAGGAACGACAAAAGAAACGCGCCAAGCAACATGGCCTGTAAGGCCTTGGTTTGTCATGAGCGAAGTGTAGATGGCAGGCATGACGAAGTAGGTGATACCACCACCGGAGTTACCGAGACCAGCGGTCAAGGAGTTGGCGGTACCGATGATGTTCTTGTCGTAGAAGCCGGTTGTCCATACTTGGCAAGGCACGAAAGAGCCACCAAGAATACCAATGAAGAATCTGAGAACATAGAGACCGGCAGCACTGGTGACAGTACCAGCCAGGAAGGTAGGGATGGCTCCGAGAAGCAAGCAGCCAGCGAATGTGTATCTAGGGCCAAAGCGATCACAAGCGGGACCAGCAACCAGACGGACGAGGAGAGTAGCAACCAAGGCGATAATGTTGGAGTTTGAAACTTCGTGCTTGCTAAGACCGATGTCTTTGGCAATGACATCGCTGAGCAGAGGAGGGAACGCGTACCTATCACTCGAGTCAGTCACAGTCTGGGGAGGGTTGTGGAGATCAGGGTGCACTTACCAAGACCAGAATGCTAGCAAGAAGCCGAACCATGAGAAGAAGAATACACGGCCATAGTTGTTGAAGGGGTTGAGGACAGGGATGGAGCGAGCCTTCTTGTTGATGGGGTTGACCTCGGGGGCCGACCACAGAGTGCTGATACCCATTATGATATGGTATGTACTATGTCCAGACTAAGGAGACCTTGAGTATAGAAGATTGGCAAAGAAGAATCCTTAAAGCCAGAAATAGGACAGGCCTTGAACCTCTTTTGGATTGTTGGTATGTAATAGAAACCGGATGAAGAGACCAATTGCTGGGGTGAGGATGTCGAGGTTTAATATTGCACCTCTCACACACATACTCCTCGAGCAGCGTGTTCAGTGTATCTCCGGTGCACAACTGATTACTACAACGCCAAAGCAAAAAACAAGTCCGCGGATTTGCGACTGCCGTCAGCGTGCAGATCTTGGGACCTCAACTAAGTCTGGGGTTTGGGGAAATCTGGATCGCTCAGCCCTTTCTTGGGCTCTGATAAGGAACTGCAGTGGAAATGGTCGAACGTCGTGTGGACCGGCCGGATGTGATGACCACAGAGCCGCGAATAGGTCAACAACGTGGTTGAGGAGACGGGTTGACTTCAGGCTAAGCCGTCTCGAGATAAGGACTCGGGACTTTCAGGATGTTCTGCAATGTGAACCCTTGATCTGCGAATGCTCTTGCTCTTTTTGCTCTTCATGAGAGATTGTTAAACAGCGAAACAGTAAACATGCGATTTGAGCTCGAAAGAAGTCTGCTTGTCGTATACGATCACCCTCCTTGTCAATTAATCGAATCTGACAGGGTGCTGTATCGAAGACGGCTTGAAATGAGGGTGGGTGTCTGACTGGACGAATGATTGACCACGCATTGGGTTGGCTTATCTCTGGGCGCACAGATAACCACAGCTTTCCGACGGGAAAAGTGGATTTGGGACGTCCCCTGCCTTATCAGTGGCTTGTTGTTGTAAAACCTCTCATCATAGAAATACTTGGCCATCTTCGATGCAAAGCATTCCAATTCTTTTGGATGCATGTTGGTTTTTGCTTTGTCTTCACACCAATTCCTTTACCGTAGTTGCCTACTTCGCCTCGAAGTATGGTGGTACAAGCATTGCTGGCTTCTCCTTGAGGATGAGCATACTCTCGCAATTTGCAGAACATACTTTAGGAACAACGTTGCTGGCTGCATAAGTCGTTCATTCTTCTATCTGTCCGTAGGTTCAGATTGACCTGTGACAGTCATCGTGTGTGTAAAGCGAGCTGGCAGTAGAAATCTGTTGAACCAGTGTCGTTGTGTTTGACGTTGGCGCAGCTTCCCGCTAGCTCCCGTCGTTCCTTATCTGAGGTCAAGATTGACCAATCAGAGCCATTTGCTTCATCAGCCTTTGAATATCTATCAACGACGATCTCGTCGTGAGTTTGTCGTTTCGAGTCGCTGACATGTGCGATGCTTGATAATAGTAGTACATTGTGTCTCTGCTATATAGAGTGCGCCTCTTGTGTCAAAGTGCAGGATTATTGCTTCTGTGCCCAGCATGATGTCGTCCCTCTCGATCTCGAGTTGCATGTGAACTCTTTCGAATCAGTGCCTAGGACGATTTTGGCTTTGTAAGTGCTATCAGTACCTGGACTGCAAGGTAGACGTCGACACAAAGGATCGGTACTGCATGGTCCAGCCTCAAGGGATGAGATCGGGTACAGGGCGTAAAGCCACCTGCATCTTTTGGATGTCTAGAAGCCAAGTCGTCGAGACGAGGAACGTTGATGAAGAAAGGCATGGCATCTGTAACGAATCCATTTACTAGGATCCCGCGGAGACGCTTTCGTCGGAGATACCACGATGGCTAACTGCGTGTGTTTCCTCTTTGGTTAAGCGGTCTCTATGCTGTGTTGCTCGAGGGAGGCATCGGACCGACCTAATGGATCACTTGAATAGAAGAGTGACGAATTCGGTTGCTGAAGACATTCTGTCGGGCCAAGGTGTCCCGAGTATGTACCCCCGAGTTCCTGCTGACGCAAGTTAGGTGTCTCCCGACACACAAGCCGAGTCGGCCAGTCAAAGAGGCCTTATCTGAGGTGGAAACGATACACATACCCTCTAGACAAATAGACAGCAGGAACCTATTGGCGAATCCTAGAATAGAACTCACGGCACAAAGGTAAATCCTGAAAGCACACCGGAGAAACAATATGGAAAACTCGTTGAAGGAAGGAGTTGTGCCTCCTGTTTCGCTACAGCATGGACCAAAACCTCAACCAACCTCGTTTTACTCCACCCTCGTTATTCACTTCTCCGGTTGCAAAATGAGACGAATGGTGGCATCTCCGCGCGAGAATGAGGTACGTGCATCGAGTAAGAACGTAGTTCGCGTGAGGACCCGTGGCGCTGCTGACTTGGCAGCGAGGGTGTGTTCTCCAGGGGCCCAGGCTCGCGAAGGCTGTGAAAGATAAGAGAAGGGAATTTTGGCTGAGTTACGCTTTTCTCTGCAGTACTGAGATGTTAGATCGTGGGTTTCTCCACTCCTACAGTAGTCACATCTCCGATGTCAGTCAACGAAGGGTGAGAACTGTTTGGTGGACAAATCTTCTTGTCGAGTGTTTGATTTGACAAGCTGTCGCGCTCAAACCTGAGCTATTTCGTCTTTGGTAGCTGCAGCTGGAGGTTCGGTCTCTTCCTTGCCAGCGGGGACCTCAATCTCCTCTGTGACGACCGGAATCTCGGGCTTCTCATTAAGTTTGTCATTGGCGGTCTCCTTAGGCTGCTCTTCGGGTGCTTCGATCTTCTTTTTAGGTTGTTCTTTGGGAGAAGGCTCAAAGATCTCGGCCAGGTTGTATCGCTTCAGTGCTTCGTAGTCGTTGGGCACTACACTGATACCGCAGATGCTCTACACGAGTTGAGTATAAAAGACATAATATGAGTGATTAGATTGACTTACTGTGTAGATTTCGACGAGGATGTATACGTCTGGGTTCTTGAGGTCCACTTGATGTCCTGGGCCAACAATCGACGCAACCTTCTGTATGATCTCCATGCGCTTCATGACGGTGTGGTTGCGGATTGTCGGGCGGATCGCAAACTGGAGCAGATATCAGTGATCTAGCAAATGTACAAAATAGCAAGACTCCTTACCTTTGTGGGTACGCGCGGCTCTGTGTGGAAGTGAGGTGCAAGAACCTCCTTGGCCGTCTTCTCCAAACCTTCCTCGGTTGCCTTACCCATCAAAGTCATTGGAGTAAGGCGGTTGCAGAATCTAGTACGCTTGGGCGCGTTTTGTTTTGCGGCATCTTCGCAGA
Source organism: Aureobasidium sp. EXF-3400 (assembly GCA_024195585.1). NCBI lineage: Eukaryota > Fungi > Ascomycota > Dothideomycetes > Dothideales > Saccotheciaceae > Aureobasidium > Aureobasidium sp. EXF-3400. The sequence continues at coordinate 122,375 of SWBL01000130.1, forward strand.
TTCTTCTTACGAACGAGACAGGTTCAACAGGTGCTCTGGTTTTAAAGAAGATCACTGGAGTCGCTGTCAGAGGAGTAACAACTTATGACACGGCTTCACTCACCACACTGTACGTCCAGCTTGATTGACCAGAACAGAGGTTTTGCCTGAGGCTTGCGGATGTCTTGCAACTCTTGCTGAATTTCAGCTTCGATGTTGATCTCGCCATCGCCCTCATCATCAGATCCAGCAGCACCAGCTTCCGCAGCCAATTCGTCTCCGTAGAGCAGTTGAGCATACTGCGATTCAATGTTAGCATAGTCGTCAATTACTGCAACCATTACATACCTCGTTGAAGAGATCACGAAGTTCTCCTGTGCATTTGCCTTCTCTGCCTTTGTCACATGTAGCCCAGATTCCGTGGTCGCCTGGCAGAATCACTTTTTGTGATGCATATTGGTCGACTTTGCGAGGCACGCGCCATTGCTTCTGCGATCTAGTCAGTCTCATGTTGATCAGAATGTGAGATGCAGAGAATTACCTTGGACTTTTTGTTACTCTTATCAGCACCACCTGCAGGCGCAGCGCGTTTCTTAGACTCGTCGGCCATAGTTGTGATGCTCTTTCTGTGTGAAGGTTGTGATAGATGATGGAGTTTTTCTCTGGATGCACTTTCCAAAGCCGGCAAGCGAGGTCAAATGCATGCCAAGCAATTCTGAAGGAAGTCATGATCAAGCAAGCAAGAGCGTCACTCAGTCACTTCTATGGCACATCACTTCATAGACAGTCGGGATTGAATTGAAAAAGAAATCATTCATGCGTTTTGTACAGCTAAGTATACTGCCTCATGCCCGCAAAAGGAGGCATTTTTGGAAAATCAATAAGAAAAATGATGCTTTCCCGCTCTCTTTGGCCCAAAATCCTCAACGCCGACGACGCCGCTACTCCGACAAGATGGCTTTGCAAGACATAGCGCCAATCTACATGCTCTTCCTTGACTTCTTCTTCTCCTTCTTGTCACCGTCAACACCCTCGGACTTGCGCTTCTTCTTCTTTTCCTTCTTGTCAGCTTCGTCATCTGAGTCGCCGCCCATTGACTTTCTCTTCTTGTCCTTCTTTTCCTTCTTCTTCTCGTCCTTGGACTTCTCCTTGCGGACGGCTTGCTCGGTGGCAGCGGAAGTGACACCATCGGCCATCTCGACATCCTCGGCGGCGCCAGCGGTGGGGTCCTCGACGTTGATGTCTCCAAGAACAGCGTTCATTGCGGCTTGCTGTGAAATAGTTAGTCTTGTGTACTTCGTCAGAATTCATGCTGTGCTGCTTACCATTGCTTGCTCGTTCTTGGTGGGGGCCTCGCCAGTGGCGTAGAAGTTGAGTCTCTCCTCAACCTGAGCCTTAAGAGCCTCACCGAACTTGGTGGTGGGGGTCTCTGAGAAGTTGTCGATTCTTGAGGCGATCGAAGTCTTGTTGGCA